>JAWQEG010007080.1:17500-70000 GCA_033782935.1 Petrolisthes cinctipes
ATAATTTTCGTATCACTAATTATAATTTTTGTGTCACTAATTATAATTTTCGTGTAACTAATTATAACTTTCGTGTCGCTAATTTCTGCTAATAATTAAAATTTTCGTGTAACTAATTACAATTTTCGTGTCACTAATTATATATTTTCGCATCACTAATTAAATATTTCGTGTCGCTAATTTTCGCATTTGCCGTCAACAGAAAATCCCCGAGAACAGCCTCATCATGCTCCACGCGTGTGCCCACAACCCAACGGGAGTCGACCCCAAAGACGAACACTGGGACGAACTGAGTAAAGTTATCAAGGAAAGGAAACTGTTGCCATTCTTTGATATGGCCTACCAGGTGAGAATGTTAAGGAAATTATATTAATAATTATATTTTCTACAACTTTGTTCTTTCCTTCGACTGAATTTCAAAACCAAACCAAACCAGTCCTAACCCAACCCAACTCAACCCAACTCAACTCAACCCAACCCAACCCAACCCAACCCAACCCAACCCAACCCAACCCAACCCAACCCAACCCAACCCAACCCAACCCAACCCAACCCAACCCAACCCAACCCAACCCATATATAGGTTAGGTTAGGTTGTATACTGTAATATTATTGTGATTTTTATGTGGTAATGTGTAAAATAATTGAGTTTTTTATATGTAGTTAAGTGTAATATTATTGAGTTTTTTATATGTAGTAAAGTAAAATATAATTGAGTTTTTTATATGTAGTTAAGTGTAAAATAATTGAGTTTTATATATAGTAAAGTAAAATATTATTGAGTTTTATAAATGGTAAAGTATAAAATAATGAGTTTTTTATATATAGTAAAGTATAAAATAATTGAGTTTTTTATATATAGTAAAGTGTAATATTATTGATTTTTTTATGTGGTAAAGTATAATATAATTGAATTTTATATGTGATAACCTGTGAAATAATTGAGCTTCATATGAGTGGCTGAGTGTTACAACCAGTCGAGCGCCACGCCTACTTAAGCGAGATAATTGCCTTTAAAGTATAGGTAATAATGTCACGCGTAAGGTAAACACGAATAATCTGTTGACCGTTACTTCACTTCATCAACTTGATATGACCACACTATAACATATACTGTGGTATTTCAGACTTCATTAGAGGCCAAATTTTCTTAGCTTTTAACTGATATATGCCAAAAAGTGTTCAGTTCCCTATTAAGAAAGATATTACAGGTATGATATATACGACTGCCATGGAGAATATGTGAAAAGTTATTCTCGTACTGAAATATTAGATTAAAATGGAGAATTGGTAAATAATAATAAAATATACTATTTCGCTTAAGAAACTACATTTTTTTAGCATTCTATGGGTATAGTTTAGATGTAGGTACGTTATAGAATAACTTTGAAAAGTTGAAAAGAGTGTGGTACTATCACAATTTCTCCAGTCTATCTAGCGGCTTCTAGCCTCTCTGCCAGGCGCCTGCCTCCAGGTGGGATGGCGCCGGTAGCTGCCAAACGTACGATTCAACATATTGCTTTTAACAGCGAGAGTTCTAAATAGTAGTTGATTATGTATCTGAGTTTGCTAGGTTAAACTGTTATGAATGAGTGGTAAGCTGCATGAGTCATCATGCATCTATTTCTCCACACGGGCAAGAATTACAACAGATTTGTTAATGGATTATAACAATCACACACCGCTCGCTTCTTCATCTGTTTCTGTAGTATGCTTATACAAGAAAATTAATTTATACAAAATAATTATAATCGTCACTGATCTTCTAATCGTTCTTTCGCCATTGGTCTAAAATCGCAATATTTATGGAGTGACGTCACTATTCTTTCTCTTACCGCCTCGCCTTTCCTCCCTCCCTCCCTCCCTCTTCCTCCTGTACCCCGGTCCATCCGTACTCACTCCCCCCCCCCTCTCTCCCACTCCTTCTTAAGTTCCTACCCTCCTCTCAGTCACCCCATCACTGATTCCCTCTATCTTCCTGTCTAAATTCTAATACGTCTCACTATCCATGTCCTTCGCCATTGTTTTTTACACTGAGGTACTGAAAGTAATTGTTACTAAGTAGGCTGATATTTTTGAGTCTGTCTTAATGTGTCCTGCTGTGTGTGTGTATGTTTTGGTATGTGTGTGTGTTGTAATGTTTCCTTCTGTGTTTTGGTATGTGTCCTGTTATGTGTGTGTGTGTGTGTGTGTGAGTGTGTTGTTTCCTTCTGTATTTTGGTATGTGTACTGGTGTGTGTGTGTGTGTGTTGTTGTTGTTGTTGTTGAAGTTCCTCAAGCTGTCTGGCCGAACAGCCCCGAGTTCTTGAGGAAGGCTATGGCTTGAACCGGGCTTTCCCACAGTGCCCTCAGTGAGTGTATCTTGTGTTGTTGGCGAGTGTCGTTGTGTTCGTTGCAGTCTTCCATGATGTGTTTAATAGAATGGGGTGCTGTGTTGCATCCTGGGTGTGTGTGTGTTGTTTCGTCTTGTATTTTGGTATGTGTACTAGTGTGTGTGTGTTGTTTCCTTCTGTATTTTGGTAGGTGTACTGGTGTGTGTGTGTGTTGTTTCCTTCTGTATTTTGGTAGGTGTACTGGTGTGTGTGTGTGTTGTTTCCTTCTGTATTTTGGTATGTGTCCTGGTGTGTGTGTGTGTTTCCTTGTGTGTATTGTTATGTGTCCTGTTTTGTGTGTGTGTGTTTTTCCTTCTGTGTTTTGTTATGTGTCCTGTTGTGTGTGTGTGTGTGTGTTTCCTTCTGTGTTTTGTTATGTGTCCTGTTGTGTGTGTGTGTTTCCTTCTGTGTTTTGTTATGTGTCCTGTTGTGTGTGTGTGTGTTTCCTTCTGTGTTTTGTTATGTGTCCTGTTGTGTGTGTGTGTTTCCTTCTGTGTTTTGTTATGTGTCCTGTTGTATGTGTGTGTGTGTTTCCTTCTGTGTTTTGTTGTGTGTCCTGGTGTGTGTCCTTCTGTGTTTTGTTATGTGTCCTGTTCTATCTATCTATCTATAGCTCCGATGCCTCGCTCCCTCCAGGAACTCCGACCAAGGGGGTGGCCACGGCAGAAGAGTCTCCAGTTTTCCCTGTTAACGCACTCCCTCCTCACTTTCTCCATCCCCCCTCCCCCCTCACACTTCTCTCTCTCACATACTCTTCCACTCTGTTCTGCCATCTAACCGGAGGTCTGCCTCTCACACCAGGTCCCATAACTTCACTTCCATGGGGTGCTGATGGTATAGCGGTTAGCACACTCGCCTGGCATGCGAGAGATCCCAGGTTCAATTCCTGGGTCAGTGGAATTGTTGGACAATTTTCCCAGCCCCCAATGTCCCTGTTCACCTAGCAGTAAATAGGTACCTGGCTGTAAGAGCAAGGATAACATGCTACCTTGTAAGCTGGGTGAAGACATGTTGATGGCTAGAGGAAGATGTGTTGATGTAAAAAACTACCCAGCACACTTCTCAACTACCCAGCACACACTGGTGAGGGAAGATGTGTTGGTGCAAATTACCCATCACACTTCTCAACTACCCAGCACACACTGGAAAGGGAAGATGTGTTAATGTAAACTACCCAGCACACATCTCAACTACTCAGCAACACACTGGTGAGGGCTGGTTCTATCCAGAAATGAGGAATCTGGCATCCTCTACCACACCCTGGCCTGTTCTGTCTGTCTCCTTACTATCTCTCATTCCTTCTGGGTAGCCGACGAGATCGCCCGATTGGGTAACACAACAAGGAAGACAACAGACGGTGGGAATGTTGGCCCAGGGATACATGCCCGTGAGCCAGCAGTCCCCTCGTCTGCTGCTTTCGAAGAAACAGACCTCACTATCACCCTGACTCCCATTTGGGGGTCCGAGCGTCTGCACGGTTTCGGTCAACCAGACTCGGGACTGCTCGGCCAGACAGTCTGGGGAACTACAACAACAACAACTTCACTTCCATACACCTTCTTTACAAACTCCACACTTTGCATTCTCTCCACATGTCCAAACCACCTCAGTGTATTACGCTTCACTCTCTCAACCACTCCACACTTCCATACACCTTCTTTACAAACTCCACACTTTGCATTCTCTCTACATGTTCAAACCATCTCAATGTATTACACTTCACTCTCTCAACCACTCCACACTCAATACCAACTGCCTTCTCACTCATACCACACCTCTCATACACACTCATTTCTTTCTCCATCCCACCTAGTAAGTCCACATGCTCCTCTCAAGTAACTCATTTCCACAGCACCTATTCTAGACTGATGAGCCCTACTCCATGTCCATGTCTCTAACGCATATGTCAGTGTTGGCAGGATTATACTATTTCTCAGTCCCTTTTTAACTTCCATACTCACACTTCTACCCTTCATAATCCTCCCCAGTGATATTATGAACTGCCTGCCCCTCACTGCTCTCTCCCTGATTTCTCCTTCCATGTTTACACAGAACTGTTCCCAGTTACTTGAATTCCCTCACCTCCTCCATCCTCTCACCCCCTAAAGTTATCTCACATTCAGTCCCAGTTGGTACAGCCATTCTATAGGGTGTAGCAAAGTCAATTACTTCTGTTTTGGTCCTCTCAAATACCATCACCTTACTCTTACCAACATTCACCTTCAGTTTTCTTTGCTTACACACGGACTGAAACTCATCCACCACCCTCTGTAACTCCCTTTCACTCTCAGCCAGCAGCACAGTGTCATCCGCAAATAAGCTTGCAACCAAGGACCAATCTACTCCATTCAACCTCAGTTTTGCACCCAGGCCATCCACCTTTGCCTTCATCTCTCTCATGCACCCATCCAAAAAGATATTGAACAACTATGGTGACATGACACACACCTGCCTCAATCCTACACTGATATCAAAGTTCTCACTCTAATCACCCTCAATCCTCACACAAGCTTATGCCTCTCTATAGAAAGCCTCAATCCCCTCCAGCAAGCACCCACCAACACCGTAAATCCTTAATACATCTGTCATAGCTCTCCTATCAACCCTATCGTATGCCTTTTCCAAATCTATGAAGGCAGCATACAACTTCCTACCCTTCCCAATATATTTCTTCACTGTTGATTTTATTGCAAAGATCTGGTTCACACATCCTCTACCCTTTCTGAACCCTCCCTGCTCCTCAATGACTTTATTCCCAGTTACTTCTATCAGTCTCTCAGTAAGAACCTTCCCATACACCTTCCCCGGTACACTAAGAAGGCTTATTCCCCTATAGCTACCACACTCATCCTTACTCCCCTTCCCCTTGTACAGAGGCACAATTATGACTCTCCTTCAGTTCTCTGGCACCTCTCCCTGTCTCCAAGCCAATGTGCATATAAGCAGCATCCACTCCACCACTTCCTCCCCCCTACACCTCAGTATCTCTGCAGTTATTTCATCCACCCCCGGTACCTTTCCTATCTTCAACTTTCCTGACCTCTTCCCTTCCTAATTCTCCCTGTACATCCTGTCGTCTACCTCCTGCCTCCATCCCCATGCATGTCACCACCACCTCCCCTCCCGTCACCCCATTCATCAGACCATCAAAATGCCTCTTCCACACTTCTTTCACTTCCTCACTTCTACTCACAGTAACTCCATCCTCTCTCTTCATTCTCACGCCAGCAGACTTTCCTTCTCCTCTTTCTCTTTTCACCTCCTTCCAGAATAATTTCTTGTTTTCTCTCAACTTATCACTCAGTTTCCTACCAAACTCCTCATCCACTCTCCTTTTGCTCTCACTCACCGTCCTCTTCACTGTGCTCTTACACTCATTGTATTCCCTCTTTCACCTCCTCTGGCACATTTCTCTGCAGGGTTCTCCTAAAAGCCTTCTTCTTATTCTCTACTGCATCCTTCACTTCTTCAGATCACCATGCACTCCCTTTCTTCCCCATCTTTTGTACTTTGTACCCCACCACTTCTGCTGCTGTCTTACACACTAAAGTTTTGAATGTTTCATACACATCAATCACTCCCACCCCTATCACCATCCTTGCATCCCCCAGCACCTCACTCACCCTCCTCTTATATTCCTCCCTATATTCTGCTTCATCTAATTTCCTACTAGCCACCTCCCTCTTTTTCCTCACCCCTTCATCCCTCCTACCATATTCCCACTTAGCACTAACCTTCATCTTTACCAACAACACAAAATGGTCGGAGCATTGGATAATTTCTCTCACCACTTTTGCATCGACCCTGTGATCTTGTATGAAACTTGGAGGCTTGTGATTCCTCCTGACTATGCCACAAAACACGCTCCTTCAATATGGGTGATGTTTCGTGGCAAAATTTGAAGGACTCGCAAACCTCCAATTTTCTGAATACATCACAGGGTCCCTTAACCTTTTATCCACTGCCACATAATAATCAATCAAACTCTTCTGCTCTCCTCTCTCATCCCTTCTCTTCCATGTATACCTGTGGATCATCTTGTGCTGAGAGAAGGTGTTCGCCAACTTGACGCCAAGAACAACCCCCTCTCAGCACAGACATCCACCAGATACTCACCCTTCTCATTTACTCCTTCTACACCCCATTTACCCACAATACTTCCCACTTCCTCACTTCCCTTTTTTCCATACATATCTCCCATCATCACCACTCTCCTTACATTATCAATCTTTCTCAGACACGCATTCAATTCCTCCCAAAACACACTCATCCTCTCTCTCTCTGTCCTACTCTTTTTATCCTCTGGTGCATATGCACACACCCACGCATATTTCACCATCCCAATCGTTCCCGTCATTCATACAATCCTCGACCCATGTCCATCCACTCCCTTCCACACCAACCCATCCTCCCCCTACCCTCCCTTCTTACCAACCCATCCTCCACCTACCCCAATCATCCCTCCTTACCAACCTATCCTCCTCCTACCATCCCCCTGTGAGTTCCCTACCCTCCCTTCTTACCAACCCATCCTCCTCCTACCCCCCATAACCATTCACCTTGTCCTCCCTCTACCCCTACACACACTCTCTCTCAGTGAGTGTGTGACTGTTTGACAGACTGACTCGAGTCACTGCCTACCGCCCTACCCGTGCAATTTGTGAGTTCACAATTATTATTATTAACTTTAATTAATTATGTATCTTATTCGATGTATTGTCATAATTTTACTAAGAAATATCGAAGTAATAACACTTCCCTTATAATACAGTGAAACACATAGTATAAGCATAAATTATTTAGAAATTTTTAAATGCAGTACGAGAGTTTGGGCTGGTCCGACCTGGCCGGCGGGCATCGCCATCGTTTCCTCTCTATTTAATTATCTTTTTTCCACGATTTGTGATAACTAAATGGATTTACAAGTTTGTTTTTGCAATAAAAATGTACATTAATATTTTAATGCTACATAGCAAGCGTTCCCAACGGCTAATAAAATAATCACGTAGAGCACGAAGTAAATAATATTAATTAGCGAGCAGTGGCAACATCTTTGCTTCAGCTGACTGACTTGTCGACTGCCTGCATTTGACTTATTTGTCACTCGCCGACACTCGGTTGTATTTCAGACATTCTAGAGATGTCTATAAGCAAGTTAAGATGATATCCATTTGTTCATTAGATAGAAGAGGAATTGTAGAAGTAATTCCTATTAATAACTCAATTTTAGGGTAGTTGGCGCTTGACTGGTTGTAACAGTTAGGGCTACATATGTGGTAAAATATGAGGAAGTTAAATTTGCGACAATATTTTTCAGAATTTTTTTTATTAATTTCACATAACACTTATAAATAATAATAATAATAATAATAATAATAAAAGAGTAATATATTCGCAGGGGTGTTGGTAAATAACAATAATAATAATAATAGTAAAAAAAAAAAAAAAAAAAAAAAATAATAATAATAATAATAATAATAATAATAATAAAAGAAATAATAATAATAATAATAAAAGAAATAATAATAATAATAATAAAAGAAATAATAATAATAATAATAATAATAATAATAAAAAAAAAAATAGTAATAAAAGAAATAATAATAATAATAAAAGAAATAATAATAATAATAATAATAATAAAAGACTCCACCATTGCCAGGGCTTTGCTTCGGGTGATGTAGCCAAGGACGCCTACGCTGTACGCAAGTTCTTGGCCGACGGTCACAAAATCTGCCTCTCACAATCCTTCTCCAAAAATATGGGACTTTATGGTATGGTATTATTGTTATTGTTATTGTTATTATGATTATTATTGTTTTTGTTATTATTATTATTATTTTTTTTTTTTTTTTTTTTTTTATTATTGTTGTTATTATTATTGTTATTATTATTATTTTTGTTGTTATTATTATTGTTGTTGTTATTATTATTATTGTTATTATTTTTGTTATTATTATTTTTATTATTATTATTGTTATTATTATTATTGTTACTATTAATATTATTATTATTATTGTTATTGTTATTATTATTATTATTGTTATTATTATTATTATTATTATTATTGTTATTATTATTGTTATTATTTTATTATTATTGTTATTATTGTTGTTATTATTTTTGTTATTATTATTATTATTATTATTATTATTTTTCTTATTATTATTGTTAAATATTATTGTTATTATTATTTTTATTGTTATTATTATTACTACTATTGTTGTTATTATTATTATTATTTTTATTATTGTTATTATTTTTTTTTTTATTATTATTATTGTTATTATTATTATTGTTATTATTGTTATTTTTGTTATTATTATTATTGTTACTATTATTATTATTATTATTGTTATTATTATTATTATTATTTTTCTTATTATTATTGTTAATTATTATTGTTATTATTATTTTTGTTGTTATTATTATTATTATTATTATTATTATTTTTATTATTATTATTATTATTATTATTTATTTTGTTTTTTTCTCCAGATTTACCAACACTGTAACTTTCCAACCACTAACTACGTATGTATGTGTGTGTGTGTGTGTGTTACAGGTGAGAGAGCCGGTGCGTTCTCCATAATCTGCAACGACAAGGACGAGGCGGCACGTGTATTGTCCCAGGTGAAGATTCTGATCCGACCCCTGTACTCCAACCCACCACTACACGGCTCACGGATTGTGGCCACCATACTCAACACACCGGAATTACAGTAAGTTAACACACAGTAATTCAACACACAGTAAGTTAACACATACTCAACACTCCAGAATTACAGTAAGTCAACACATACTCAACACTCCAGAATTACAGTAAGGGCTTCAGTAGTTTATAATTTAACACTCTTTGTACAGTCGGCAAAAAAAGTTTCGTTACCACCCCTACGTTAATTTTAACATGGGTAGCCGGTGTTGGGTTGGTACTCTGCCTACTTGGCTGCTAAGCCTTATCATCCCAGACTGATATCGTCTTTGCCCGGGCTGGACAGTACGGGCGGCGGAGGCATTGGTGGTCTGCCTTGGGATGTGGTCACTCATCAGTAGCCTAGTAGCTTTCAACGAGATAGGACGGGTGTTCGTTGCTCTTATGTACTGCTATGTCAGCTTAATAAACTTACATTATACCTGTGAAATTCTTACTCTGATATAATGTTTTGACCATAAAATATAACTGCCATTTAGTTCCATCCATAGAAGTGGCAAGTGTTTGGCTGAGTGTGTGTAGACGGTGAGTGACGGCCACACACAGCCTATACCCTACACAGTACACAATGGTAAAGTGTGTGTAGACGGTGAGTGACGGCCACACACAGCCTACCCTACACAGGCCCCAATGGTGATAATATGTGGGCCGCGGCCCGTGGCAGTCACAAACATTGCACTCTGTTTCTTTATATCAAAAGTTTAACTAATTTTAAATTAAATTTTGAATGTTCAAGAACTCTCACTATTTAACTATTCATTATTAAACATAAGGAAATGAGTCTGAGTATTTTAGAACAAGAATAACCGTGAAATACCCAGAAAAAGTAGCACGTCATTCCTACTCCCCTGCCCAATAGACACTGAGGAGCTCATGGGTTGACGGAGGTATATATAAGACACTCGCATCACGCCAGGCCTACCACCATTACATCACAGTGTTAAAAGGATGGTAACAAAACTTTTTTTGCCTACTGTACATCCCTGGGTAATAGTGGTGTACCAGGGTACAAGGAGTGTTGGAGTGTAACTGAACACAAGTTAAAAAAAGTGAGTGTTGTAAACCTCTGTCAACGTTGAGAATGGTTTGGAATATTCACTTGTTGGTACTGTGTTTAGTTACTGTCCAAAACACTCCTTGTACCCTGGTCCACCACTATCACCCATGACTATATATTAAATGATAGATTATATAATTTTTTTCCAACTAATAAATGGCAGATCACATAATTATTTCTCTTATAACAAATGGTAAATCACATAATTATTTCTCTTATAACAAAATGGTAAATCACAGTAATCATTCTTTCTCTTATAATAAATGACAAATCACATCAATAAAATCTTTCTCTTCTAAGATATAGCAAATCACACAATTATTTTCCTCTTAACAAATGGCAAGATCACATAATTATTTCTCTTATAACAAATGGAAAATCACAGTAATCATTCTTTCTCTTATAATAAATGACAAATCGCATAATTATTTTCCTTCCAACAAAACAGTAATAATTTTTTCTCTTCAAACAAATGAGAGATCACACCAATAAAATATTTCTCTTCTAAGGTATAGCAAATCACATCAGTAATTCTTTCCTCCTTTTAAACAGTTCAATATGGCTAAACGATGTGAAGGGCATAATTTTTCCCTCTTTTTAAACAGTTCAATATGGCTGAACGATGTGAAGGGCATATTTTTTCCCTCTTCTTAAACAGTTCAATATGGCTGAACGATGTGAAGGGCATAATTTTTCCCTCTTTTAAAACAGTTCAATATGGCTGAACGATGTGAAGGGCATGGCCGACCGGATCATAGCCATGCGTAGTAAACTGAAGGCCAACCTGGAGAAGGAAGGGTCTGTGAGGAACTGGGCACACATTACTGAACAGATTGGAATGTTCTGCTTCACTGGCATGACTCCACAACAGGTGAGAGGAATGAGAAGGGAGAGGAAGGAGAGGAAGTGGGGAGGAGAGAGGAAGACTAGGGAAGGAAGGGGAGGGGAGGAGGAAATGAAGAGAAGGAAGGGGAGGGAGGAGGAGAGATAGGGGAGAGAGATTTGGGGAAGGAAGGGGAGGGAGGAGAGAGGAAAGGGGAGAGAGAGATTAGGGGAAGGGAAGGGAGGAGAGAGAGGGGAGAGAGAGATTTGGGGAAGGAAGGGGAAGGATGGGAGGGGAGGAGGAGAGATAGGAGGAAGGGGAAGGAGGGATGGAAGGAGAGAGGAAGACTAGGGAAGGATGGGAGAGAGAGGAAGGGAAGGGGAAGGATGGGAGGGAAGGAAGGAAGGGTAAGGATGGGAGAGAGAGGGAGGGAAGGGGAAGGATGGGAGGGGAGGAGGAGAGATAGGGGGAAGGGGAAGGATGGGAGGGAGGGAAAGGAGAGGGGAGGGGATGGACAGAAAGACAAGGTATGTATGGTGTGTATGGTAATGAATAACAAAAGCCTGGGAATTGTTGGTGCTGCCCCATAGACCCCCTGGTACAGTGTGGTCACAGTGTAATGACTAATTAAAATAAAGGATGGTCTGTATGTCCCTATATGTGTGTATGTCCCTATATGTGTGGACTACTGAAGTACATCCCAGGGTAATGGAACCACAACTTACTACACCAGGGAGTCTGTATGTCCCTGTATGTCCCTATATGTGTGGACTACTGAAGTACACCCCAGGGTAATGGAACCACAGCTTACTACACCAGGGAGTCTGGGGGCATCATTGTGGGGGAAGGTGTTTAATCACACAGCCAGTGTTGTGGTCCAAGTCCACATTACCACAAGAGGTACAAGTGGGTCAGTACCTTCCATGACACCAGTACTGAAGGCACTATAAAGGGGGCAGGGAGTTTATACTGATGTATACAAAGGAATAATACACCACTGTGTGTTGGTGGTCCACACACCAGTAAATATAAGGCACCATAAGGATGGAGGGAGTTTATACTGATGTATACAAAGGAATAATACACCACTGTGTGTTGGCTGTCCATACACCAGTGAAAAAAAATAATATGCTGTTGCATTCCACCTCCCGTGTATTTTTACTCTGTGTGGACAGATTTCGTCAAATGCAATAATATAAAGTGACCAGATCCTACAACAATGTTTATTGTAGCCGTGTGTGGGATGGATAATATTCACAGAGAATAAAGTCAGCCCCCCCATGGACAGACGAGTGTCTGAGTGTAAAATGAAGTACTGTAGTGATGGATACAAGTATTTATTTACTGTATATCCAAGGGAAGGTGTACATTATTGTTTATATCCATACAGGTTGAGAAGCTGACCAAGGAACATTCTGTGTACCTCACTAAGGATGGACGTATATCAGTGGCTGGTATTGCATCCACCAATGTTGACTACTTGGCCCACGCTATGCACCAGGTCACTAAGTAAATGTACGGTTGTGGACGGTATATAATCAACATTGACATTGGGGTGGTGACTCTTGTATATGTTTGATAGCTTCCCTCTGTTTGTTAGCTGTGGGTAAAGCTGCATCCTCTTAATTTACTACAAGCAGCTACTGACTCACTATCCAAAACAATAACACACACACACACACACACACACACACACACACACACACACACACACACATATCTACAAGTAGCTACTGACGCATCATTTAAAATACTAACACACACACACACACACATCTACAAACAGCTACTAACTCACTATTCAAAACAAACGCATCACATGACAACATCAAAATATGTTTTTAAGAGTTTCCTTATGTGTATTGAAACTTTTGTCCACCACTGTACCTGTCCTGCTTGTAATAATTCTGTTATAGGAAGAGTACTATTCAGGTGTACATAAAGATATTAGTACATACCAACCAATTAGTACATTTTGGATGTGCTAACTACAGTAATACAATAATGATAAAACATGTATATAGTGAATTATAATAAAATTACTTGTTTCAATTAATTAACTTAAAAAAAATATATATATATACATAGAGAGAGAAAAATCACTGCCATGATTTGAATTATAATAATGTTCAAGTTTTCCCAAATTTTGTTCATGGCTTTTAATAATAAATTAATTATTGTTTTTTATGACTTCATTAAATGATTTCATAAAATGTAATAATAAAATTTGGTAATCATAAATTATTATTATCTTGTTTATCGGGTGTTATGCAAGAAAAAAACCCATGGTATTGACGATGGCATAGTATTGGTACGATCAGTGTCTATGGGGTTATCGTAATGTTACCAATATCGGTAGCATAGTTACCAATAACGGTAGTATCGGTACCAATATCAGTAGCATAGTTACCAATATCGGTAGTATCGTTACCAATATCGGTTAGCATAGTTACCAATGTCGGTAGTATCGTTACCAATATCGGTTAGCATAGTTACCAATATCGGTACTATCATTACCAATGTCGGTAGTATCGTTACCAATATCGGTAGCATAGTTACCAATATCGGTAGCATAGTTACCAATATCAGTAGCATAGTTACCAATATCAGTAGCATAGTTACCAATATCGGTAGTATCGGTACCAATATCAGTAGCATAGTTACCAATATCGGTAGTATCGTTACCAATATCGGTAGTATCGTTACCAATATCGGTAGTATCGTTACCAATATCGGTAGTATCGTTACCAGAACTAAAACCCTGTAACTTTAACTTTAAGTCAACGTCAGGTTTTTGCGTACAACGGAATGTTTCAAAGTTTATTGTCCGTGGCTTTTAAAAATAAATTAAATAATGTGTTTTACGACCATTACTGATATATAAATAAAATTACTTGCATAAAATTTACCTACAATAAATAATTATATCTTATTAATTGCACTAAAGCAAGATTATGTGCAAGTTGTTATTATTATTAGGCTTGTATTTAATTTTTTTTGCAAGTTATTATTATTATTAGGCTTGTATTTAATTTTTTGTGCAAGTTATTATTATTATTAGGCTTGTATTTTGTTTATTTCCTTCAAGATGACAGAGACAGGGCCGTATTCAGGAACATCCATGGTGTATACGATGGCGTGGTACCGGTACGACGGCTCAGACAACAGAGCCATCGTACCGGTACCAAGGCATCGTCAACACCACAGACGTTCTTGAATACGATGGAAAGTGCTTGAGATTTGCACCGCAGCAGAACGGTATGACATTATTGCAGTATAATATTATATTCTTATGACATTATTATTCATCTTTACTGCACATACAGAAATAAATCTTGTAAATATATCTCTTGGTGTTTTCTTCTTTCATATTTTATTTAGCCTTTATTAATATTAAACAACACGTGATAGCATATTGTATTGTATTATGTTAGCGATAAATCATATTAGCTGTGAATCATAATTATTAGCAGTAAAATATATTAGTGAATCGTGATTATTAACAATGAATCATAATTATTAGCAATGAATCATAATTATTAACAATGAATTATATTTGCTGTGAATCATAATTATTAGCAGTAAGTCAATTATTTGTAGTGAATTATAATTATTTGCAGTGAATTATAATCATTAGCATTGAATTATAATAATTAGCAGTGAATTATAATTATTAGCAGTTGAATCGTGAAATATTTGCATACTTAAACAAAATAACCTATGATATCTTGCCATACTCTTTTCACAAGCAATTTGAACAGTTATTGAATCACAAAATAGCATGATGACGGAAAAAGCCGCTTAATTATAAAAGTTAACACCACCGATACAAACGACAGAGAGAGAAAACAAAATAAAAGAGAGAGAGGGCTAAGCAACATGGCTGCCACTATACGTCACTGTTGCGACAAGTATTTATTCTTTCTTTTTATTTATATATTTATTTGGGGAGAAAGTATTCCGAATTAATTCTTCCATTGATTCCATAATTTGTGTAGGCCGTTTTCCATACCTCTATTCCTCTAATATTCTCATTTTCACTTATTGCAGCTCACAAAAATAAATATACAAATTGACGCAACTTTGTATTGGCCCGCAGTATAGCAATTTTATCTATATTATCCCCTAATATACCCTAAAAATCCCCATATCATGAATATAAAAGAACACAATCCTCAATTACATTATTTAAAACATTTGCATTTAAAAGTGATAACCCAGACTGAAGGTAAATAATTACACACACAATCCCTGAGCAGCAGAGGTAGTAGTTGTAGCAATGTTGCCAGATGCTGTACACGGAAATTTTCATGTTTTTGGGCAATTTAATCTACTCGGGGAAATCGTATGAAGAACGTATAAGAATAAACAGGAATATTTAACCAGACAAAAATAATATTATCGTGAATATTTGACCATATTCAAGAGTAAACAGAGAATATTTGGAGGTAAACAGGGAAATTCTTTGAAGTTTTAGAGAGGGTAGTTTGGAAATGAGATCTGGCAACGACGAGGAATAGTAGCTTGGTACAGTGTTGCCAGCTGGTGCAGAGAAATTTATCTGTTTTATGGATTTTTTGAAATCCACACACAAGGGAAATTATATAAAACCTCAAGATTTTCAGGAGTAAAATGGGAATTATTGGGGTTAAAAGGGTAATTCTGATGTTGAAATTGAGGTAAAAAAGAAAATTATGTTGTCAAAGTTGAGATAAAAAAGAAAATTCTGATGTCGAAGTTGAAATATAAAGGAAAAATCTGATGTCGAATTTGAGGTAAAAAAGAAAATGCTGATGTCGAAGTTGAGGTAGAAAGGGAAATTCTGATGTAGTGTTGAAGTTGGGAGAAATTCTAGCGTCGAATTCAAGTTGAGATAAAAAGGGAAATTCTGATATGGAAATTGAGGTAAAGAGGAAAAAACTGATATAGTTTTGAAGTTGGGGGAAATTCTGGATGTATTATTGAAGTTTGGGAAAATTCTGATGTAGTGTAGTGTTGAAGTTGGGGAAAATTCTGATGTAGTAGTATTGAAGTTGGGAGAAATTCAGACGTCGAAGTTGAAGTAAAAAAGAAAATTCTGATATTGAAGTCGAGATAAAAAAGAAAAAACTGATGTCGAAGTCGAGATAAAAAGAAAATTCTGATATTGAAGTTGAGATAAAAAAGAAAATTCTGACATCGAAGTTGAGGCAAAAAAGAAAATTCTGACATCGAAATTGAGATAAAAAAGAAAAAACTGATATTGAAGTCGAGATAAAAAAGAAAAAACTTATGTCGAAGTCGAGGTAAAAAAAAGAGAAATTCTGATACATAAAAAAATATATATAACAGTGTTGAAGTTTAGGGTAAATTCCAGCATTAATTAAACCAACAAGTAAACAAGAAGCAGCGATGCCATGACAGGTTGGCAACACTGAGCCTGGAACAACATGGCGGAGGTACAGGATGATGACCAATGGCTCTATGGTGACGATAAAGACGAGAACAGAGGGGAAGATGGAGATGCAAACGATGGAAAGGAAAAACCAACAGAGGTAATTAATGTTTGTAGTGTATTATGTGGTAATTAACTCAGGGGGGGGATTAATTAAGGAGAAAATTGGATAAATGTAATGATGTTTTGTTTTGCCTCGTAATTCCCGGCTATATATTTTAGTTATATTCGTAATTATAACATTAGAGGTAATTATGGTATTTATAAAAGCAGTGGTAATTAATGTTTGTAGTGTATTATGTGGTAATTAACTCAGTGGGGTAGGTTAATTAAGGAAAAAATGGGGTAAATGTAATGATGTTTTGTTTTGCCTCATAATTCCCGGCTATATATTTTAGTTATATTCGTAATTATAACATTAGAGGTAATTAATTATAACTTCAGAGGTCATTAATGTTTGTAGTGTATTATGTGGTAATTAACTCAGGGGGGGGATTAATTAAGGAAAAAATGGGGTAAATGTAATGGTGTTTTGTTTTGCCTCGTAATTCCCGGCTATATATTTTTAAAGTTATACCCGTAATTATAACATTAGAGGTAATTAATTATAACATCAGAGGTAATTAATGTTTCTGGTGTATAATGTCGTAATTTTAACTCGGGGGAAGTTAATTAAGGAGAAATGTAATTGTATTTTGTGTTTTCTCATAATTCCCGGCAATATATATATTTTTAAAGGGTAAAGGTACAGAAGTGGACCTAACTGTATAATAGATATTTTACTATCATTACCCACTATTTTGGACCATTCTAAGACACTTTTCTTCTATGGTTTTTCTTCCACAAATGCCCCGTTTCCAAGATAGGGCATATTCAAATGGGGCATTTTGAAATTAGCCTGACCTTACCTGACCTGACCTAACCTAACCTAACCTAACCTAACCTAACCTAACCTAACCTAGACCGCATCAGACTACCGGGACCTAACCTGGGCAAACTACCGGGAAATAATCGTGATAAAGTACAATAAATGACAGGGGTAAAATACTAGGACCCAGCCGGATCTGGCAACACTGCTGAATTCAGGTCCACTTCTGTACTAATACCTTTTAAAGTTATACCCGTAATTATAACAACAGAGGTAATTAATACTTCGGTAAATGTATAGAAGTAGTTCATTCAGTATATTGTATATTTTAGTATCATTACCCATTATTTTGGACCATTCTAACACACTTTTCATCTATGGGTTTTTTTTCGGAGATGTCCCGTTTTCGAGATATGCCCCGTTTTTTTTTTTTTCCACCCCCAATACAAATATGGGGGTGGTGTGGGAATGTGAGGTTATTTTTGGGGGAAAATACACATTAGGTCAGGTCAGGTTACATTAGGTTAGGTTAGATTAGGTTGAATTTAATTATGTTAGGTTAGGGTGAGTTAAATTTAATTAGGTTAGGTTAGGTTGAATTTAATTAGGTTAGGTTGAGTTACATTTAATTAGGTTAGGTTAGGTTGAGTTAAATTTAATTAGGTTAGGTTAGGTTGAGTTAAATTTAATTAGGGTATGTCAGGTTAGGTTAGGTTGAATTTAATTAGGTTAGGTTAGATTAGGGTGAATTTAATTATGTTAGGTTAGGGTGAATTTAATTAGCCCATGTCAGGTTAGCGGTAAATATTGAAAGAATTACCGTTATGGCGTACGATTTTTCTACCTTCATTACCCACTCATTTAGACCATTCTAAGATTATTTTCTTCTATGGTATTTTGAAATTAGCCTGACCTAACCTAACCTAACCTAGACCACAGCAGACTACCGGTTAGGTCCCGGTAGTCTGCTGTGGTCTAGGTTAGGTTAGGTTAAGTTAGGTTGAATTTGATTAGCTCAGGTCAGGTCAGATTAGGTTAGGTTAGGTTGATTTTAATTAGCTTAGGTCAGGTTTAAATTTGATTAGCTCAGGTTAGGTCAGATTAGATTAGGTTAGGTTGAATTTAATTACCTCAGGTCAGGTCAGATTAGGTTAGTTTGAATTTGATTAGCTCAGGTCAGGTTAGGTTAGGTTGAATTTGATTAGGTTTGGTCAGGTCAGATTGCATTAGGTTAGTTTAAATGTCAGGTTCGATTAGGTCAGATTAGATTGGGTTAGTTTAAATTTGATTAGCTCCTGTCAGGTTAGGTCAGGTCAGATTAGATTGGGATAGTTTAAATTTGGTTAGCCTAGGTCAGGTCAGATTACAATAGGTTAGTTTAAATTTAATTAGCTTATGTCAGGTTAGGTTAAATTTAATTAGCTCATGTCAGGTTAGGTCAGGTCAGGTCAGATTAGATTGGGATAGTTTAAATTTGGTTAGGTTAGGTCAGGTCAGATTAGATTGGGATGGTTTAAATTTGGTTAGCCTAGGTCAGGTCAGATTACAATAGGTCAGTTTAAATTTAATTAGCTCATGTCAGGTTAGGTCAGGTCAGATTAGATTGGGATAGTTTAAATTTGGTTAGCTTAGGTCAGGTCAGATTAGATTGGGATGGTTTAAATTTGATTAGTTTATGTCAGGTTAGGTTAAATTTAATTAGCTCATGTCAGGTCAGGTCAAATTAGGTTAGTTTACAGTAGCTAAGGTTAGGCTAGGTCAGGTCAGGTCAAGTTAGGTTAGTTTACAGCAGCTAAGATCAGGTCAGATCAGGTTAAATGTCCTTTCATCACAGTAATTACATCAACAATAATTCAATTTATATATGTAATGTGTAATAACAAACGTCATTCATATTAAATAACAAACGTCGCTTGTATTAATTTATATGTGTAATGTGTAATAAAAAACGTCAATCGTATTACAGGGAGAAAATGCGGACGAGTCAGAAAAAAGCATGGAGACGAACGAAGGAGAAGCAGCGGAGACAACACAAACCGAGAAGGACGGAGATACTACAGAGAAGGAGAAAGAAAATGAAGACAATGAACAAGGAGAGAAAGGTATTATTTATTTTCATAGATAAAGAAAGGAGAGAAAGGTATTATTAATTTTCATAGATAAAGAAAATAAATAAGGAAAGAAAGGTAATATTAATTTTCATAGGTAAAGAAAGGAGAGAAAGGTAATATTATTTTTCATAGGTAAAGAAAGGAGAGATAGATATTATTAATTTTCAAAGATAAAGAAAGGAGAGAAAGGTATTATTAATTTTCATAGATAAAGAAAATAAAGAAAGGAGAGAAAGGTATTATTAATTTTCATAGATAAAGAAAATAAATAAGGAGAGAAAGGTATTATTAATTTTCATAGATAAAGAAAATGAAGGAAATGAACAAACTTTGGAGGAATCGGAGACCTTCCAATTCACCAACGAAAGAAACAATTATCTCCCTTATTTATGCTAATCCATGAATTAATAAAAAGATGAATTAAAAAAACATGAATAAATAAAAAAAAAGAATTAATAAAAAAAAAGGATTAATAAGAACATGAGTTAATAAAAACATGAATAAAAAATATATATGAATTAATAAAAACATGAATAAAAAAACATTAATAAAGAATAAAAAATAAATAAAAACACGAATTAATAAAAACATGAATAAAAAATAGAAATAAAATAAAAACATGAATTAATAAAAACATTAATAAAAAAAATAAAAACACGAAAAAAAAAACGAAATAATAAAAACACGAAATAATCGCAGAGAACGACGAAGAAAACGACAAGGGGGCCGATGAGAAGGCCGACGGCGACGAGAGCAGCGACGACGACGACGTGAGAATTACCATCGGCGTGTTGAAGACTCAGCCGGACATCATACAGGCTCCTACGGCACCACACCAAGCCAGATTTCAACCCAAGGTAAATTAGGTTGTACGGTTTGTGTGTGTGTGTGTTATTATTTTTTTTTTTTTTATTATTATTATTTTTTTTTTTATTTTTTTTATTATTATTATTATTATTATTATTATTATTATTTTTATTATTATTATTTTTATTATTATTATTATTATTATTATTATTATTATTATTATTATTATTATTATTATTATTATTATTTTGTACTGTAATCCCTCATAAACCACACCAAGCCAGATTTCAACCCAAGGTAAATTAGGTTGTTGTTGGGTTTATGTGTGTGTCATTATATTGTATTATTATTATTATTATTATTATTTTTTTTTTTTTTTTTTTTTTTTTTATTGTTGTTATTATTATTATTATTTTTATTATTGTTATTATTATTATTATTATTGTTGTTGTTTTTATTATTATTATTATTATTATTATTTTTTTATATATTTTTTTATTATTACTATTTTGTACTGTAATCCCTCATAAACCACACCAAGCCAGATTTCTACCCAAGGTAAATTAGGTTGTTGTTGGGTTTTTGTGTGTGTGTCATTATATTTTATTATTATTATTATTATTATTATTGTTATTATTATTGTTGTTATTATACATCACTATTTCTTGTTTTCTACTGGGTTAATGTGTGTGTTATTATATTTTATTATTGTTTTTATTATTATTATTATTAGGCCCCCTTCACACTACGCGACCACGAGATTATTGGTCGTGTTTCATTCTCTCGACGCGGCCAAGGATATTTTGGCGTCAATCCTACCACTCACGGTCTTGTCATGGAGGTGGAAGAAGCAGCAAGTGTTAGTGTGATGTACTCACAATTGTGCAAGCAAGCAAGAGAGAGAGAGAGATTTATTGATGAAGATAGTAAACAATAAAGAGAGATAAACAGAAATAAAGATAAAGACACACTGGAAGTGATGTATAGATGGAGATAGTAAATAGAAAAGTGAGATAAACAAAAAGAAAGCAAGATAGAAACAGGTAATAAGAACATATATATATAATACCCAAATTCAACACATAGGATATAAATACAGGAAATAAATGAAAGTGTATCAACATATTATAACACATTTAAATTCCCAGTTATAGTGAGTGACATTGGTTGAAGGAGGCTTTGACCAAAATAATCAAGTGAAAATTTCTAAAGCACATTATTTCCTGCGTTCTGTAATATCACACTGTACTTTGATGGGCTTCCTCCGTCCTCTGGTCAAACGACGACAATCTCGGTCCTCTGGTCAAATTAGTGGGAGAGATTCTTGTGGGTCAAATGGAAGGTTACTGAATCCTCCAAACTATGTCACAAAACACATTCCCTATTAGTAAACATTGATGTGAATTGTTTCCTGGGTTAGTTACAGCAGCAGGCCTCCATTGAACTTCCACAATAAAATGTTCAGTATCAAAGTCTTCCTCCATGATCACAAACATCTGGTGGCGCTGCGACCAGAAATCTGGTCGCACAACCCAGTGTGAAGGGCTCCATCTAAACCAATACAAGCATATGGTCGCGCGGCCATGGTCATGCAACTGTGGTCGTGTCGTGTGAAGGGGGCCTTAGATTATTAGATGGCAGAACAGAGTGGAAGAGTATGTAAAGGAGAGAAACATGAGGGACAGAGTAGGGAGTAAGGAGGGAGTGTTGGAACAGAGTGTAAGAGTATGTAAAGGAGAGTAACATGAGGGACAGAGTAGGGAGTAAGGAGGGAGTGTTGGAACAGAGTGGAAGAGTATGTAAAGGAGAGTAACATGAGGGACAGAGTAGGGAGTAAGGAGGGAGTGTTGGAACAGAGTGTAAGAGTATGTAAAGGAGAGTAACATGAGGGACAGAGTAGGGAGTAAGGAGGGAGTGTTGGAACAGAGTGTAAGAGTATGTAAAGGAGAGTAACATGAGGGACAGAGTAGGGAGTAAGGAGGGAGTGTTGGAACAGAGTGGAAGAGTATGTAAAGGAGAGTAACATGAGGGACAGAGTAGGGAGTAAGGAGGGAGTGTTGGAACAGAGTGGAAGAGTATGTAAAGGAGAGTAACATGAGGGACAGAGTAGGGAGTAAGGAGGGAGTGTTGGAACAGAGTGGAAGAGTATGTAAAGGAGAGTAACATGAGGGACAGAGTAGGGAGTAAGGAGGGAGTGTTGGAACAGAGTGGAAGAGTATGTAAAGGAGAGTAACATGAGGGACAGAGTAGGGAGTAAGGAGGGAGTGTTGGAACAGAGTGGAAGAGTATGTAAAGGAGAGTAACATGAGGGACAGAGTAGGGAGTAAGGAGGGAGTGTTGGAACAGAGTGTAAGAGTATGTAAAGGAGAGTAACATGAGGGACAGAGTAGGGAGTAAGGAGGGAGTGTTGGAACAGAGTGGAAGAGTATGTAAAGGAGAGTAACATGAGGGACAGAGTAGGGAGTAAGGAGGGAGTGTTGGAACAGAGTGGAAGAGTATGTAAAGGAGAGTAACATGAGGGACAGAGTAGGGAGTAAGGAGGGAGTGTTGGAACAGAGTGGAAGAGTATGTAAAGGAGAGTAACATGAGGGACAGAGTAGGGAGTAAGGAGGGAGTGTTGGAACAGAGTGGAAGAGTATGTAAAGGAGAGTAACATGAGGGACAGAGTAGGGAGTGTTGGAACAGAGTGGAAGAGTATGTAAAGGAGAGAAACATGAGGGACAGAGTAGGGAGTAAGGAGGGAGTGTTGGAACAGAGTGGAAGAGTATGTAAAGGAGAGTAACATGAGGGACAGAGTAGGGAGTAAGGAGGGAGTGTTGGAACAGAGTGTAAGAGTATGTAAAGGAGAGGAACATGAGGGACAGAGTAGGGAGTAAGGAGGGAGTGTTGGAACAGAGTGTAAGAGTATGTAAAGGAGAGGAACATGAGGGACAGAGTAGGGAGTAAGGAGGGAGTGTAAGAGTATGTAAAGGAGAGGAACATGAGGGACAGAGTAGGGAGTAAGGAGGGAGTGTTGGAACAGAGTGTAAGAGTATGTAAAGGAGAGAAACATGAGGGACAGAGTAGGGAGTAAGGAGGGAGTGTTGGAACAGAGTGGAAGAGTATGTAAAGGAGAGTAACATGAGGGACAGAGTAGGGAGTAAGGAGGGAGTGTTGGAACAGGGAGAACTGGAGACACTTCTGCCGTGGCCACCCCCTTGGAGGGAGTTCCCCGAGAGAATGAGGCGTCAGAGCTATAGATAGATAGATAAATATTAAACCAAGCCAGATTTCAACTTTGGAGGAATCAAGGCACTCCAATGTAGCTACCAAAATTGAATTACCCACTTAATGTAATATATAATAGTCTTGTAGAACTAAAACTACTATGTTACGAAATGCTTAATAATAATGATATTGTATGACAAGTAAACATTCTGTCCCAATTAACCATAATATTGATTTAGTCAGAAAATTGGAGGTAAGCAAATATTGCCACGAAACACAAACACACTCTAACACACACACACATAGAAGTGTAGAGGTGTTAACTACTTAATAATAATGGTGTGTGTATGTGTGTGTTCCATCAGGCTGCACAGACAACCGGCCTGAAGGATGATGACTTCAACTCACCAGGCAAAGTGAATGGTGTACCTGTCACTGAATTCAACATCTCAGAATTGGAAGATAAACCATGGAGGTAATGTAGAAATATATTGTTGTTGTATTCTTATGTGTAATATTATGTTGTTGTTGTCTTATGTGTAATATTATGTTGTTGTCTTATGTGTAATATTATGTTGTTGTTGTCTTATGTATAATATTATGTTGTTGTCTTATACGTAATAATTATAATATTGTATTCTTATGTATAATATTATGTTGTTGTCTTATACGTAAACTCGAATATTCTCAACCATGGAGGTAGTATAGGTGGAGTCGCCAGTAGGACCTGATTTGTGAAGCCACCAATCTGTCATTTCCGGCACCTTCAAGATGGCGCATTCCTTTGTAAGTCAGGTCAGAAGTCCACTTTTACTGAAACATATATTGGTGTCCGCCATATTGAAGCCGCCGCCGAAAATGACAGTTCGGCGGCTTCACTTTACTCCCCTGGATTAGTGAGCCATGGCCACTCCACTTATACTACCTCCATGTTCTCATCTCATTTCTCTGTGGGGGTGGGGGTGGGGGTGGGGGGGTATTTCCTGCAGTGATGTGAGCAGGTTGTATTATTTTGCTGTACAAATTGAGTAATGAAATGCCTTTATTATTATTATTATTATTAAGAGACTCTGTGTGTGATGTAGTCAGAAAATTGGAGGTAAATGAGTCCTTCAAATGTTGCCACGAAACACACACACACTCTCTCTCTCTCTAACACACACACACACACTCTCTAATACACACACACACATACACACACACTCTCTAATACACACACACACATACACACACACTCTCTCTCTAATATACACACACACACTCTCTAATACACACACACACATACACACACACTCTCTAATACACACACACACACATACACACACACTCTCTCTAACACCTACACACACACACACACTCTCTCTCTTTAACACACCTATACACACACACACACACCTATATGGAAGGAGTGTGTTTGTTTCATGGCATAGTCAGGAGGAATCAGAAGCCTCCAATTCTCATACACGATCACAGGGTCCTTAAGGGGGTGCTGGAATAGGGGGACAGGCTTGGGGGGGGGGGGTGCGGGAGTAGGGGGACAGGCTTGGGGGGGTTTTGGGGGGTGCAGGAGTAGGGATACAGGCTTGGGGGAGGGGTTAGGGGGGTGCGGGAATAGGGGACAGGCTTTCTACCCACCCCAAGCCTGTCCCCCTATTCCCGCACCTCCCCCCCCAAGCCTGTCCCCTACTCCCGCACCCCCTTAAATCGCTTCTTCATAGCTCAGTTTTTTTTTTTTTTTTTTTTTTTTTTTTTTTTTTTTTTATACTATTAAAGTTTATTATAATATTATTACAGTATCTCTTATCTCTTGTTTTTTACTGGGTTTATGTGTGTGTACTTTATTATTATTATTGTTATTATTTTTTTTTTTATTATTATTATTATTATTACTATTTTTTATTTACTTTTTTATTATTGTTATTATTATTACTATTATTATTATCTCTTATTACTATTATTATTATCTCTTATTACTATCTCTTATATTACTATCTCTTGTTTTCTACTGGGTTTATGCGTGTATATTATACGTTATTATTATAATTATTGTTATTATTATTATTATTATTATTATTGTTATTATATTTTATTATATTTTATTATTATGGTTATTATTATTATTATTATTACCGGTATTATTATTATTATTATTATTATTATTATACCATTACAATTCATTATTTACCATCTAAAATCGTCTAACACACTTATAATAATAATCCGTATACAGAAAACCCGGTGCTGACATATCGGACTACTTCAACTACGGTTTCAACGAGGAGACCTGGTTTAAGTACTGTGAGAGGCAGAAGATGATGAGGATTAGCGAGTCGGGCACCGGACTAGTGGGCCTCGGCATCGGAACACCAAAGGTAAACATCGTACTATTATTATTATTATTATTATTATTATTTTTTTTTTTTTTTTTTTTTTTTTTTTTTTTATATATATATATTTAAATCGTACATTCGGCAGCATAAGTTGGCTTCATTTCCACCTGCGTATGTATGTATGTATGTATGAGTTATAGTGATGTTGTAATACAATTTTAATACAAAGATGACAGATATAGTTCTCATAACGACAAAAGTAAATAAATTAATCCACTAATATTTTACAGCCTTTTGGAATGAACCCACACAAAGTGAACGACAACAGTAAATAAATAAATTCCTTGATATATTTACAGCCTTTGTGTGTATGTGTGTGTTATTTGTATGTATGTGTATGTGTGTTATTATATCAATGACAAAAGTAAATAAATTAATTCACCTATATATTTTTACAGCCTTTTGGAATCAACGACAAAAGTAAACAACAAATTAATTCACTAATATTTTTACAGCCTTTGTGTGTATGTGTGTGTGTTATTTGTGTGTGTATGTGTGTTATTTTGGAATGAGCACACAATATATCAACGGCAACAGTAAATAAATTAATTCACTGATATATATTTTTACAGCCTTTGTGTATGTGTGTTATTTGTATGTATGTGTATGTGTATTATTATATCAATGACAACAGTAAATAAATTAATCCACCGATATAATTTTACAGCCTTTTGGAATGAACCCCCACAACATATCCATAACCATAGTAAATAAATTAATTCATTGATATTTTTACAGCCTTTATATGTGTATGTGTGTGTGTATTATTTGTGTGTATGTGTATGTGTGTTATTTGTATGTATGTGTGTTATTTGTATGTATGTGTATGTGTGTTATTATATCAACGACAACAGTAAATAAATTAACTCACCGATATATTTTTTTTCAGCCTTTTGGAATGAACCCCCACAACATATCGATGACCATAGTAAACGACAACAGTAAATACGGCGGAGGAGGAACACAGAAACCCAAGGCCGGACCACCACCACGCAACAAGGGCATGGGACAGATTGACGTCATCGGAGGAGCCACTAAGACGAGCACGATACAGGTATGGGGTCGCAGAGTTGGGTTATTGGGTTTGTAAATATCGATACTTACTTTTCGGAGTACGGTAATTATTTTCGTTTATTTATGCATTTTTAGTATTATTATTATTATAATTTTTTTTTTTTTTTTTTTTTTTTTTTTTTTTTTTTCAGTGTGTGTGTGTGTATTTTATTTTATTATTATTATTATTTTTCCAGTGTGTGTGTGTGTTTATTTTTTTTTATTTTTTTATTTTTTTTCAGTGTGTGTGTGTGTGTGTTGTTGTTGTTGTTGTTGTTGTTGACCATTTTTGCTATATTGAAAGTGATTAGAATGCAAAGTGTGGAGTTTGTAAAGAAGGTGTATGGAAGTGAAGTTGTGGCACCTGGTGTGAGAGGCAGACCACCGGTTAGATGGCAGAACAGAGTGGAAGAGTATGTGAGAGAGAGAGAGAAGTGTGAGGGGGGGAGGAGGGAGTGTTGGAACAGAGTGGAAGAGTATGTGTGAGAGAGAAGTGTGAGGGGCAGAGTAGGGAGTAAGGAGGGAGTGTTGGAACAGAGTGGAAGAGTATGTGAGAGAGAGAGAAGTGTGAGGGGGGGAGGAGGGAGTGTTGGAACAGAGTGGAAGAGTATGTAAAGGAGAGTAATGTGAGGGACAGAGTAGGGAGTAGGGAGGGAGTGTTGGAACAGAGTGGAGGAGTATGTAAAGGAGAGTAACATGAGGGACAGAGTAGGGAGTAAGGAGGGAGTGTTGGAACAGAGTGGAGGAGTATGTAAAGGAGAGTAACATGAGGGACAGAGTAGGGAGTAAGGAGGGAGTGTTGGAACAGAGTGGAAGAGTATGTAAAGGAGAGTAACATGAGGGGCAGAGTAGGGAGTAAGGAGGGAGTGTTGGAACAGAGTGGAAGAGTATGTAAAGGAGAGAAACATGAGGGACAGAGTAGGGAGTAAGGAGGGAGTGTTGGAACAGAGTGGAAGAGTATGTAAAGGAGAGTAACATGAGGGACAGAGTAGGGAGTGTTGGAACAGAGTGGAAGAGTATGTAAAGGAGAGTAACATGAGGGACAGAGTAGGGAGTAAGGAGGGAGTGTTGGATCAGAGTGGAAGAGTATGTAAAGGAGAGAAACATGAGGGACAGAGTAGGGAGTAAGGAGGGAGTGTTGGATCAGAGTGGAAGAGTATGTAAAGGAGAGTAACATGAGGGACAGAGTAGGGAGTAAGGAGGGAGTGTTGGATCAGAGTGGAAGAGTATGTAAAGGAGAGAAACATGAGGGACAGAGTAGGGTTTGACCAAGTAAGGAGGGAGTGTTGGAACAGGGAGAACTGGAGACACTTCTGCCGTGGCCACCCCCTTGGAGGGAGTGAGGCGTCGGAGCTATAGATAGATAGATAGATAGATAGATGTGTTAATTTACCTGTGTTTGTTTCAGGTAATTTATAAGATATTAATTTACCTGTGTTTGTTTCAGGTAATTTATAAGGTATTAATTAACCCATGTTTGTTTTAGGTAATTTATAAGATATTAATTTACCTGTGTTTGTTTCAGGTAATTTATAAGATATTAATTTACCTGTGTTTGTTTCAGGTAATTTATAAAGTATTAATTTACCCGTGTTTTGTTCAGGTAATTTATAAGGTATTAATTTACCTGTGTTAGTTTTAGGTAATTTATAAGATATTAATTTACCCATGTTTGTTTCAGGTAATTTATAAGGTGTTAATTTACCTGTGTTTGTTTCAGGTAATTTATAAGGTGTTAATTTACCTGTGTTTGTTTCAGGTAATTTATAAGATATTAATTTACCTCGGTTTGTGTTATATTTAAGAATGTTTACTTGACCATTTCTGCTATATATATTTAAGACCATTTCTGCAATATTGAAAGTGCTAATTTACCCATGTTTCTGCAATATTAAGAATGTTTACCCGACATCATCTGCAATATTGAGTGTGTTAATTTACCCCTGTCTCTGCAATATTGAAAGTGTTAATTTACCCGTTGTTTCTGCAATATTGAAAGTGCTAATTTACCCATGTCTGCAATATTAAGAATGTTTACCCGACATCTTCTGCAATATTGAAAGTGTTAATTTACCCGTATTTCTGCAATATTAAAAAATGTATACCCGACATCATCTGCAATATTGAAAGTGCTAATTTACCCGTTGTTTCTGCAATATTGAAAGTGTTAATTTACCCGTTGTTTCTGCAATATTGAAAGTGTTAATTTACCCGTTGTTTCTGCAATATTGAAGGTGCTAATTTACCTGTGTTTCTGCAATATTAATTAAGAATGTATACCCGACATCATCTGCAATATTGAAAGTGCTAATTTACCCCTGTCTCTGCAATATTGAAAGTGCAAATTTACCCGTTGTTTCTGCAATATTGAAAGTGCTAATTTACCCGTTGTTTCTGCAATATTGAAGGTATTAATTTACCCGTTGTGTTAATTTACCCGTTGTTTCTGCAATATTGCGTGTGTTAATTTACCCGTTGTTTCTGCTATATTGAAGGTGCTAATTTACCCATGTCTCTGCAATATTAAGAATGTTTACCCGACATCATCTGCAATATTGAAAGTGCTAATTTACCCATGTCTCTGCAATATTGAAAGTGCTAATTTACCCCTGTCTCTGCAATATTGAAAGTGCTAATTTAAATACCCCTGTCTCTGCAATATTGAAGGTGTTAATTTACCTGTTGTTTCTGCAATATTAATTAAGAATGTATACCCGACATCATCTGCAATATTGAAAGTGTTAATTTACCCGTTGTTTCTGCAATATTAATTAAGAATGTATACCCGACATCATCTGCAATATTGAAAGTGTTAATTTACCCGTTGTTTCTGCAATATTAAAAGTGCTAATTTACCCATGTTTGTGCAATATTAAGAATGTTTAACCGACATCATCTGCAATATTGAAGTTGTTAATTTACCCGTTGTTTCTGCAATATTAAGAATGTTTACCCGACATCATCTGCAATATTTACCCGTTGTTTTTGCTATATTGAAGGAATTAATTTACCCGACATCATCTGCAATATTGAAGGTGTTAATTTACCCATGTTTCTGCAATATTGAAAGCATTAATTTACCCGTTGTGTTAATTTACCCGTCCTTTCTGCTATATTGAAGTTATTAATTTACCCGTTGTTTCTGCAATATTGAAAGTGCTAATTTACCCGTTGTTTCTGCAATAATTTACCCGTTGTTTCTGCAATATTGAAGGAATTAATTTACCCGTACTTTCTCGCAGGTAATGACAGCCGACCGTCGTGCCTACTCCAGTAAGGTGATGATGAACGGACCACCACCACCCATACCTACAGACCCAGGATACAATGATATGGAGTAAGGAGTAGTCAGTCATTCATTATTTACACTCTCAAAGAAAAAACTAAACTAACTATTTATACATTTAGTTCGTTTATACGTTAATTTATACTTTAATATATACATTTATACATTACTACATTTATACATTAATATATTTATACATTAATACATTTATTTATTTATACATTAATACATTTATACATTAATTCGTTTAGAAGTCTATTATTTACACTCACATAGAAAAACTAACTACTTATACATTTAATTCGTTTATACATTAATACATTTATACATTAATTCGTTTAGAAGTCTTTACTATTTACACTACACACAGAAAAAAAAACTAACTATTTATACATTTAATTCGTTTATTTACAATTAATAAGTCTTGATTATTTACACTCACACAGAAAAAACTAACTATTTATACATTTATTCGTTTATTTACAATTATTTACACTCACACAGAAAAAACTAACTATTTATACATTTAATTCGTTTATTTACAATTAAATAGAAGTTTTGATTATTTACACACACAGAAAAATCTAACTATTTATATATTTAATTCGTTTATTTACAATTAATAAGAAGTATTCATTATTTACACTCACACAGAAAAAACTAACATTTATACGTTTAATTTGTTTATTTACAATTATTTACACTCACACAGAAAAAACTAACTATTTATACATTTAATTCGTTTATTTACAATTAATAAGAAGTCTTCATTATTTACACATTTATATTTATACATTTTTTATTTTTTACATTTATACATTTAATTTGAAGTCTTGATTATTTACACTACTCAAAGAAAAAACTAACTATTTATACATTTAATTAGTTTATATACAATTAATTCACTACCCACGGAAAACTATTTATACATTAATTCGTTTATTTACAATTAATAAGAAGTATTCATTATTTACACTCTCAAAGAAAAAACTAACATTTATACATTTAATTCGTTTATACATTAATACATTTATACATTAATACATTTATACATTAATATATTTATACATTAATACATTTATACATTAATACATTAATACATTTATACATTAATACATTTATACATTAATTCATTTATACATTAATACATTTATACATTAATTCATTTATACATTTATACATTAATATATTTATACATTAATAAATTTATACATTAATATATTTATACATTAATAAATTTATACATTAATACATTTATACATTAATTCGTTTAGAAGTAAAAGTAAAAGTAAAAAAAAAAAACTATTTATACATTAATTCATTTTTTATACAATTAATAAAAAGTCTTGATTATTTACACTCCCTCAGAAAAAACAAATTATTTATATATTAATTCGTTTATTTACAATTAATTCCGTTTAGTTCGTTTATATACCGTCAATTTAATTTATATGCATGTACAGTTACAATCACAGCAATGCAACACACATATACACACACACACACACATGCACACGTAACACATATACACACACACACATATACACACACACATACACATAAATAACACACACATACACACACACAAATAACACATACATACACACAAATAAATAACACACACACACACAAATACACACACATACACATACACACACAAATAACACATATACACACAAATAACACATACATACACACAAATAACACATACACACACACAAATAACACATACATACACACACACAAATAACACATACATACACACAAATAACACATACATACACACAAATAACACACACACACACACACAAATAACACATACATACACACACAAATAACACATATACACACAAATAACACATACATACACACACAAATAACACATACATACACACACAAATAACACATATACACACAAATAACACATACACACACACACACACACACACAAATAACACACACACACACACACAATAATTTTTTTTTACTATTTACACTTATGTATAATCTCTTTTCACATTTTGGATATTTATTGACATTTTGGATATTTATTTATTGACATTTTGGATATTTATTAACATTTTGGACATTTATTGACATTTTGGATATTTATTTATTTACATTTTGGATATTTATTTATTTACATTTGGGATATTTATTGACATTTTGGATATTTATTAACATTTTGGATATTTATTAACATTTTGGATATTTATTGACATTTTTGATATTTATTAACATTTTGGATATTTATTAACATTTTGGATATTTATTTATTTACATTGGGATATTTATTTATTGACATTTTGGATATTTATTAACATTTTGGATATTTATTGACATTTTGGGATATTTATTTACCTTCAGTTCAAAATATATAAATACAAAATATAAATAAAAACTTGAATTATTCTACTACTGTATTTTGAACTATTAAGAAAATATTATGAAAAAAAAAAAAAAATAATAATAATAATAATAATAATAATATGGTTCACAGGATTAAAATGTATATAATTAATTAAAACAACATATTTTTTTAAGTGTTGGAACAATTTTACGATAGAGTATATATATATATATTTTTGTTAAACCGTTATTGAATTGTTATAGAAGATTTATTATTGTATATATTTTTAATAGGATATAATAATAACTGTTATTTAAATGGCAATATAATTAATGCATAAAGAAACTCATCATAGTTTTTTGTGTCTTGCTAATGTTCCTTCTTTATCAGTTTTTTTTTTTAACTATTATTATTATTTTTATTTTTATTATTATTTTTTTAATAATAATAATAATAACAATACCAGTAATAATAATAATAATAATGATAATTACTGTATAGTTTACTCACCAAATTCATTAAATAATTCACTCAGAAGTCATTTAATAATAATAATAATAATACCAGTAATATTAATATCGATAATAATAATAATAATAATACCAGTAATATTAATATTGATAATAATAATAATAATACAAGTAATAATAATAATAATAATAATAATAATAATAATAATAATCACTGCATAGTTTACCCACTAAATTAATTAAATAATTCACCCAGAAGTCATTTACACGTGTAAGATTCTTTCGTTTGCATGCTTACAAACCAATACCAACCACTGTGGAATTAACCCTTTGAGTCTCACCATCCATTGTAATAAGAGAAATGGGATATTGATGATTAATAATTATTGATGATTAATAATTATTGATGATTAATAATTATTGATGATTAATAATTCCCTTGATGCAGTAAATGGAAGTATTGATTTTTTTTAATATATAATTGGAAATAAGTAGAGATGGTTTAATAATAATAATAATAATAATAATGTGGTTATTTTTTTGTCAATATAATAGTTTTAATTTTATTTTATTTTTAATTGTGAGGAATCATCCAAATTATTTTTATGTCAACTTATGTTTCAGATGTATTTAAAATTACCATATAGGACCATTTCTATATTTATATTTTTACATATTTATTTTTTATTTATTTATTTATTTTTTTTATTTATTATTATTATTATTATTATTATTATTATTACTATTATTATTATTATTATTATTATTATTATTATTATTATTATTACTATCATTATTATTACTATTATTACTATTATTATTATTATTATTACTATCATTATTATTATTACTATTATTATTATTATTATTATTATTATTATTACTATTATATATATATATTAATTTTTTTTTTTTTTTTTTTATTTAATTTGAGTTGAGACATGTTGAGGATTACCTAATCTAACCCAAAGATAAACCAAAGGAAAGATAGAGATGAATAAGAAAGGTTGGAATAGAATAAAAATAGTAATAGAACAAAAACAGAAATGGAAAGTATTCTAACCAACAATGATTAAGGTGGGGGCGGTAGTAGGGGGACAGGCTTGGGGGGGGGTTAGGGGGACAGGCTTGGGGGGGGTTAGGGGGGTGCGGGAGTAGGGGGACAGGTTAGGGGGGTGCGGGAGTAGGGGATAGGCTTGGAGGGGGGGGTTAGGGGGGTGCGGGAGTAGGGGGACAGGCTTGGCGAGGTTAGAAAGCCTGTCCCCTATTCCCGCACCCCCCTAACCCAAAACCCCCCCAAGCCTTTCCCCCTACTCCCGCACACCCCAAAACCCCCCTCACCCCCATTGGAGTGCCTTGTTGATTCCTCCAAAGTATGCCAGGAAGGAAACAGAACCACAAGAACAAAAATAATAATAATGGTGTTTGTTTGTTCTGTTGTTGCTTGGAATAGTTTGGAGGAATCACTTACTCCAGATTTACCAACACAAAATTTCCTACTAAAAATACATTAAAATATTTAGTATTGATTGGAATAGTTTGGAGGAAATATTTACTCCAGAATTACCAACACAAAATAATTAATGTGCTATATATAACTTAACAAAAATAATGGTGTTTGTTCTGTTGTTGCTTGGAATAGTTTGGAGGATTCACTTACTCCAGAATTACCAACACAAAACTTCCACCTTAACATTAATTGGGGGAAGTTTTTGTGTTGGTAATTCTGGAGCAACTGAATCCTCCCTTCAAACTATTCCAAGCAACAACAGAACAAACAAACACCATTATTATTTTTATTAAAGGGATATATAACACATTGTTTTGGGTTGGTAAATCTGGAGTAAATTAATCCTCCAAACTATTCCAATCAGTACTAAATATTTTAATAGATTTTTAGTAGGAAATTTTGTGTTGGTAAATCTGGAGCAACTGAATCCTCCCTTCAAACTATTCCAAGGAACAACAGAACAAACACCATTATTTTTTTATTTGTTCTTCTGGTTTTGTTTGTTTCCTGGCATACTTTGGAGGAATCAACAAGGCACTCCAATGTAACAAAAACGAATTAGATAGATAGATAGATAGACATTAAATCAAGCCAGATTTCAACTTTGGAGGAATCATCAACAAGGCACTCCAATGTAACAAAAACGAATTACCACCTTAATTAAGTAAGATCAATAAATAATGTATCAAGCTCAAGGGAAAATATTAATGTCTGATTTCAAATACAATACAGTACATTAAACTAATTTTTGATTGAGGTCGGATGGTGTGCGGGAATAGGGGGACAGGCTTGGGGGGGGATGTGGGAATAGGGGGACAGGCTTGGGTGGGGTTTGGGGGGTGCGGGAATAGGGGGACAGGCTTGGGTGGGGTTTGGGGGGTGCGGGAATAGGGGGAGAGGCTTGGGGGGTGCGGGAATAGGGGGACAGGCTTGGGGTGGGTTTGGGGGGTGTGGGAATAGGGGGACAGGCTTGGGGAGGGTTTGGGGGGTGCGGGAAGAGGTGGACAGGCTTGGGGGGGGTGCGGGAATAGGGGGACAGGCTTGGGGGGGGTGCGGGGGGATGCGGGAATAGGGGGGGTTTGGGGGGGGTGTTGTCATCTGTGTCTTACAATACATGGAATTTTCTGTGTGTGTGGAAATGACCAAGATGAGAAAGAATAGTGTTGTAAGACATAAATGTAACTTGTATGAGGATTATTATTGTCTCTTATACACTCAAAATTCTTTGTGTTGACTGATTATAATCCATTTTATGTCCTAAATTCATTGTGTTTACTGATTATTTTCCGTTTTATGTCCTAAATTCCTTGTGTTGACTGATTATTTTCCGTTTTATGTCCTAAATTCATTGTGTTGACTGATTATTTTCCATTTTATGTCCTAAATTCATTGTGTTTACCGATTATTTTCCGTTTTATGTCCTAAATAAGTTGTTTTTGCTGATTATTTTCCTTTTTATGTCCTAGATTCGTTGTGTTTACTGATTACTGTCAATTTTATGTCCTAAATTCGTTGTGTTTACTGATATAATCCATTTTATGTCCTAAATTCGTTGGCAATCCTCACTGTGACTTATACTACCCTGAGGGATCTTATGTCTTGAAGTACAGTAGTAGTTTAATGATACCATCCATACATTAGGTCCATTCCACAGTGGTTGGTATTGGTTTGTACGCACGCAAACGAAAGAATATTAGCCGTGTAAATGACTTATGGGTGAATTATTTAATGAATTTGGTGAGTAAACTATGCAGTGATTATTATTATTATTACTGGTATTATTATTATTAAATGACTTATGGGTGAATTATTTAATGAATTTGGTGAGTAAACTATACAGTGATTATCATTATCTAACTGTTTTGATAGATTTTGTGAATACGGATACTAAGCTTTTGGAAAATAATGAAGCCTTGAAAGTGTGGTTGGTTGGGAAGCTAACAAACCAATACCACTGTGGAATCGACCCCATGTCTTAAATATCATGTTTTTAATCTAAGCCTATATACTGATTATTATCCCCATTACACTGTAGGTTCGGTGGCAATCCTTATGGAGAAACGTACTACCCCGAGGGATATTATTCTTTGAAGTAGTTGTTTAAATAATACCAACCATACATAGTCTTAAATATCATGTTTTTATCTAAGCCTATATACTGATTATTGTCCCCATTACACTGTAGGTTCGGTGGCAATCCTTACGGAGAAACCTACTACCCCGAGGGATATTATTCCTTGAAGTACAGAAATAGTTTAATAATACCACCCATACATAGTCTTTTATATCATGTTTTTTATCCAAGCCTATATACTGATTATTGTCTCGTTCACATTGTAGGTTCAGTGGTAATCCTTACTGTGACTTATACTACCCTGAAGTATCTTATTCCTTAAAGTAGTAATTTAATAATACCACCCATACATAGTCTTATAAATCATGTTTTTATCTAAGCCTATATACTGATTATTGTCTCTATTACACTGTAGGTTCGGTGGTAATTCTTACAGAGAAACTTACTACCCTGAAGTATCTTATTCTTTGAAGTAGTTGTTTAATAATACCACCCATATATAGTCTTATAAGTCGTGTTTTTATCTAAGCTTTGAGATGTGAAGTGTGTGTGTGTGTGTGTTTGCTGGGGGGGGGGGTTCTATGTTTGGGCATTTTGTTTGGGAGGGTGTGTGACGTGACGTGGAGATGAAGGCCTCGTATATGTATGTATGTATGTATGTAAACCTATATACTGATTATTGTCTCTATCACACTGTAGGTTCGGTGGCAATCCTTACGGAGAAACCTACTACCCCGAGGGATATTATTCTTAGAAGTAGTAGTTTAATAATACCACCCTGGTCCACCCATACATAGTCTTATAAATCATGTTTTTATCTAAGCCTATATACTGATTATTGCTCAGGGCTGCTCGGTCAGACAGCTTGAGGAACTTCAACAACAACAACAACTTATTATTGTCTCTATCACATTGTAGGTTCGGTGGCAATCCTTACGGAGAAACCTACTACCCCGAGGGCTCTTTCTACGGCGAAGGTGGAGGAAACTTTGAGAACCCAGCGTGGGGGGGCGGCGGCGGGTCTTCCTCCTCCAACGTGCAGCCTGTACCAATGGGTCAACCTAACTGGGGTGAAGGTTCAGTACCCACCATACCTCCACCCACCACCATCACACCCGTCACCACCGCACCACCACCCGGATACTTCGACGAGGATTCCTCCAGTGCCCGCCCACCCACACCCACCGACCAGGATGAGGAAAGGCACAGGTAATAAAAAACATCATTATTATCATTATATATTTAACTCTCATTTAATTAAGAGACCCTGTGTGTATGTAGTCAGAAAATTGTATATAAACGAATCCTTCAAACATCATTATCATTCTATATTTAACTCTTATTTAAGGTGGTAATTCGCTTTTGTTACATTGGAGTGCCTTGTTGATTCCTCCAAAGTATGCCAGGAAACAGACAGGACCAGATGAACAAATATAATGGTGTTCTGTTGTTGCTTGGAATTGTTTGGAGGATTCAGTTGCTCCAGATTTACCAACACAAAATTTCCCCCTTAAGAACCCTGTGATGTATGTAGTCAGAAAATTGTATATAAATGAGTCCTTCAAATATTGTCCAGGTAATAAACATAATTATCTTCATTATATATTTTAACTCTTATTTAATTAAGGGACTCTGTGTATATGTAGTCAGAAAATTGGAGATAATTGAGTCCTTCAAATATTGCCCCGAAACACACACACACACACCTATAGGGAAGGAGTTTGTTTGTTTCATGGCATGGTCAGGAGGAATCAGAAGCCTCCAATTACCATACACGATCACAGGTGGTGGTGGTAAATCTGGAGCAACCGATTCCTCCAAAATATTACAAGCCACAGGAGACCATCAATACTATCATTTTATTCATTGGTCCTGTTTCCTGGTATATTTTTGAGGAATCGAGGCACTCCAATGTACAGCCACAATCAAATATCCACCAACACTTTCCTTCCATCGTAGTAAATATCTTGGTAATAAAGAACAACACGTGTATGATTTTGCACCACTTCATAATAATAATAATAATAATAATCACCAACACTTTCCTTCCATCGTAGTAAATATTTTGGTAATAAAGAACAACACGTGTATGATTTTGCACCACCTCATAATAATAAATGAGGAATTTGAATTGATGTAAGGTGTTGTTATATGATTATATTTTGATATGATACTGATTTATTTGCACGATGGAAGGAAAGTGTCGGTGGATATTTGATTGTGGCTGTACCAAAAATATACCATCCCATCAATTAAGAATTTTGGATATGGGTGTGTAATATTCCTTGTGTAATGAATCTGTGTTTGTTGAGATAAATAATTACAAACATCATTATACTTAAACCCTCAAAGTTTATCCTCCAGTTTAAAATACAATGTCACAATGTTTTGATAATGTTCATATTATCATACACATAATCTTGTATAGTCTAAATATTCAGGGTATTAAACTTATAAACATAAATATACAGGCAATATTAGAATGTGGGATTTGCTGATATAGTTACTTTGTTAAATTGTTAAAATATTAGACTGTAAATATCAACTCAATTTAAAGTGTGGCATTAACATTTTCAACAATTTTCTGACACTGCAATTCTTCTATTATTATTATTCCATATATTGTTTGTATGAAAGTAACCTTATAATGAATTTTTATCTATCAATTATTACTCATTTCTGTTTTGTGTGTGTAAGCAAAAATAAATAAAGCTACTCTTAATTTATTGGCTGATTTATTGTTTGATTTATTATTGTCAATTAATTGCCTGATTTAGTGTTTGATATTCTCTTCTCAATTAATTGCCTGTTTATCGTGTTTAATATTCTACTCTCAATTAATTTTCGTGTTTGATATTCTACTCAATTAATTGCCTGATATCGTGTTTAATATTCTACTCTCAATTAATTTTCGTGTTTGATATTCAACTCTCAATTAATTGTGTGTTTATCGTGTTCCCCAGATCAAGGCGGAGTCATCGTTCTCGTTCCCGCTCTCCGTCCCGACACTCACGCCACTCCAGCAGCAGACACGCACGATCACGATCCCGCTCACCATCCCACCGACACAAGCGCAAGAAGGCCAAGCGAGAGAGAGAGGCAGATTAAACTCACTCTCTCTGAACTCTCTCTCTCTGTTCAGGTACAACAAACATCTATTGAGTATATATATGGTTCACTTTATTTACTACATGTGCCCAGACTGGTAAAGTGATGATAGGTTTTGTAGTGGTTGGTTTGGTATTCTTTTCTTGTCCAACCATATAACAATGATACAATACATTTGACCTTTGCTATTCATGAGTGTTGTTCTTCCCAGTCAGTGAAGAGTGAACACATCCTCTCCACCAAACAACTATTTATATTATTACCAGTACTATACTTACATATTCTCCTTTATGTACATTTTAAAGCACAGTTATGTAGTAGTACAAGTAATTACATTTTCATACAGACATCCCCGTCCCCCCCAAGAAATTAAAAACAAAATATTACGAATGGTCCCCTTAATAAAATTCCAGAATATACAAACCAATGAAGGGAAAAATGTGAACTGTGTAGGTTAAGTGTAACATAAAATTGTGTAAAGGAAAGGTCACTGATTTGTACTCAAGTGTCTGGATCATGATGTTTAAAGGTTTATAAATAATAAGTTTCACAACATTACTCATCATTTTAATAATCCAGTGCTACAAAAATGGTTTAGTTAGCAGTTTCAAACATCTTAATTAAACATTATGTGTAGGTGATAATCAGAACCACCTCAAGATGGTGATTGTGATGCACAGATTCTATAAATATTTCACCTACTCTTTTTTAACTTCTTGTTCCGTGAAATGTCTCCTTCCTTCCTTTTTATATTTCCATTTTCTTGTATTGCTTTTGGTATCAATTGTCCTGGTATGCATTAGTATTGTATTGAGACATCCACCACTACAATCCATCAATATATTGTCACTACGGATATTATAAAGCGTTTGTAAACAAATTCAAACGTTGGTCAGTCAGCGGAAATTCAACGTTTATAATTAACCTCTTTTCAAGTTTGTTTGGTCCATTCCATCATATGCAAGAATGTTTGTGGTGTTGACAATGGTGTGGTACTGATACGATGGCCATAAAGAGTCATTGTACCGTCAACACCATCACTGTTCTTGCATATATAACATTAATGCACAACAAACAATTGCAATACATTATTTGGATTACACAATTCCCTACAAGTATTACACACTGGTCTTAATAATTCAGGTAAAGTAACAAAGCAATTCTGGTCTTGGCATCTTAAGGTCTATGGAAAACTTTACCCGACTAAATATTATTGATAATACATAGCACCATTTTCAACTCTATTATTAGTAAGGACTTGGCTTTGAGGAAACAGTTTATTATATTGTGTTTACTAGATGGCAAACCTGAGTGACAAAATGCACAGTACATGAAAAATCTGTTATTACAATGTCAACTATAAATCCTATTCAATGATTGTTGTTCATTTAACTTAACTAATTTCTGTACGGTTGCAGACTCGTGATATGATGGACTGTATACAAGAACATTGATGGTGTTGACGATGTGGTACCGATATGACGACAACAGAGTCATCATATCAGTACCTCTCCATTGTATGTACAGTTGGCAAAAAAAGTTTCGTTACCATCCCTAAAACAGTGTGATGTAATGTTGGTACACCTGACTGGTGAGTGTGGTAAGTCCGTGCCCCTGGCCACTGCCCCTCAGTGTGTCATGGGCAGCCAAGTAGGAATGACATTGTTTCTCCCAGTGTTATTTTATCTGGGTATTTCACAGTTATTCTTGTTCTAAAATACTCACTCATTTCCTTATGTTTAATAATTAATAGTTAAATAGTAAGAATTCTTCAACACTCCAAATTTAATTTAAAATCAGCTAAACTTTTGATATAAAAAGTTGACACTGCCGGGGCAATGACGATTCCTGTCCAGCATGTCCCGGATGACACGAGTCACAGCTGTATGTCGGCGGAGTACCAACCCTACCGGGCTTACCCATGTTAAAATTAACGTAGGGGTGGTAATGAACTTTTTTTGTCGACTGTACCAGAAATGATCTTGAATATGGTCCAGTAATTCTAACTGATCATTTTTATGTCAAGTGTTGGGTTAGGCTTGTTCTGGCAGATTACTAAGTGCCGGGATTTAGAATTACAAAGAAAAAAAATCAATTTCCTTTAGTTTGTATGAGATAGTGAATTTGAATATTCTCTAAAATATAACCGTTTTAGTGAGTAAAACTCAAACTAATATTATAACTGGTCTACGTTGGTTCTCCCAGGAGTTAGTATTCCCCCTCCCCCATTAGCCTGGGTGTTAGACCGACTGTTTGATAGTACAATAATACATCTACTTACAATATACTCTTTTGTACTTATAACATACTCACTCTCTATGTTGAGCAATGTTGTACAATGACTGATTTTACAATATATTTTCTGAGAAAGCTACATGCACTACTTAACCCTTTCACTTTAAGCCAGAAGTTTAGACAAATTGATCAGTTGAGGTAAACTGACACATTAGTTTAGAAATTGTAAGTGATTCAACTAAATTCACAAAATGGTACTGGCAAAACCTTCTGAGTGAAAAGGTTAAGAGTACATTTTTTTTATAACAAAATACAATATCTGACACAACCCTAGAGTGCATGTACTAAATAAGAGGTGACATACATTTATGATTTTCTACCCCAACGTCTTCTTGATACAACAATGGGCCATATGCAAGAACATCCATGGTGTTGACTATACATGGTATCTGTATGATGAAGCTATTGTTTTGTCTATGGTGTGGAGTTTGTAAAGAAGGTGTATGGAAGTGAAGTTGTGAGAGGCAGATCACCGGTTAGATGGCAGAACAGAGTGGAAGAGTATGTAAAGGAGAGAAACATGAGGGACAGAGTAGGGAGTAAGGAGGGAGTGTTGGAACAGAGTGGAAGAGTATGTAAAGGAGAGAAACATGAGGGACAGAGTAGGGAGTAAGGAGGGAGTGTTGGAACAGGGAGAACTGGAGACACTTCTGCCGTGGCCACCCCCTTGGAGGGAGTGAGGCGTCAGAGCTATAGATAGATAGTGGGTCATGGTACCGTTACCATGCCTTTATATACACCATGAGTAATCTTGAATATGGTCCAATGCTTCAAGTAATGTTCTAACCCAATCATTACTGCAAATATCACAATATATATATACCGGTTGTGGCAGTGTTAGTCACTACTGTGGAAGCTTATGATTACTAAATGGATATTATACAGTAAGCCCATGATATAACATGATTAATTTAGCACGGATTAATATTGTATCCATTTAACGCAGATTCAGTAAATCACTTAGTGTGTATGGTAATGAATTAATTTATCACATTATTTATAACTGACTAGGGACATCCTTTAGTTAGTGTGTATGGTAATGAATAACAGAAGTCTGGGAAAACAACATTTGGTGGTCTTCAATGATGGACTGAGGGTATAATGAACACATGATTAAAGGTTAAAGGTCCGCCAATGAGTGTCAGTCAATGGGACAGTGTGTAGCACACACTGTGTGTATGAAACACAACTATAACAACACATTACAAGGATGATGAGTGACACACAGACCTCTCCACCCACGTGAGACCCGAGTCAGCTTCGGCTATGTCTGTGTAAGCAGGAAGACCTCAGACAGCCCATTCACACCCCCTGCTTACAGGGTGTGGTAACCTCTGGCATCAGTGAAATATTTTTATCGTGTCCCAAGCAAGGATCGAACGCTGGACCATAGAATTGCAGCCACAGACTCTACCACTGTGCTAGCCAGTGGATACAAGTATATATTATTCATGTCTATCCATGGTCTACTGTATATATGTGTGTTTAGAATGTTATGAAAATACATCTGGTTATGTCATTCAGTACATGTATATAGATTACAGAACAACATTTGGTTAACATTTGTATTATCATTCATTTAACCCTTATAATAATATACTTACTGACTTCTGTACAATATTTTATCTTAAGGTTGGATAATATATTGATACTGTAATTATATTAGAGGTAAAATTTCTGATTACGAATAATTTAAAACTCTTTCAGCCATGGTATAAACAATTAATTACTTTTAGTTTTGGAAAAGGATTTGGACTAAAAAAGTTAATGATGTGAGTGAATGGCCATATGCAAGGATACTACAGGGGCATGGCATCGTAAACACCATGAATATTCTTGCATACAGTACGATGGAAAAAAAAAAAAAAAAAAAAAAAAAGAGGAAAAAAAAAAAAATAATAATAATAATAATAATAAAAATAAATTAGTCATATAAGGGTTAAATGCTGGTGATAATACTTTGTTAAACTAACCACTGTGTTACTTTGCTGTGACGTCATACAAATCATTCCTCTTCTGGGTCAGGGTTGGAATCATCTGACGCACTTTATTCACATAGTCTAGATCTGGTGGACAAAAAGGAAATATTTACATGAATACACACACAAAGAATATACATAAAGGAATAAAATATACACATAAATACACAAAGAATAAAATATACACACAAATACACAAAGAATAATATATACACATAAATACACAAAGAATAATATATACACATAAATACATAAAGAATAATATATACACATAAATACATAAAGAATATATACATACAACATAAAATATATTATATGGGAGATTTGAAGACAACATAGAGATAATATGAAGTGTTTAAGGGGAGATATTGTACTCTAATTGGTGAATATGTGATTACTCCAAACTATGCTAAGAAACAGACCACCTTAAGGGGGTGCGGGAGTAGGGGACGGGTTTGGGGGTGTGTGGGAATAGGGGACGGGTTTGGGGGGTGCGGGAGTAGGGGACGGGTTTGGGTGTGTGTGGTAATAGGGGGATAGGCTTGGGGTGGGTAGAAAGCCTGTCCCCCTATTCCCGCACCCCCTTAATGGTACTTCAAGGGACCCTGTGTTGTAATAGGGAAATTGGAAATAAGCGAGTCCTTCAAATATTGCCACGAAACCCCACCTATATGGAAAGAGCTTGTTTTGTGGCATGGTTAGGAGGAATCAGAAGCCTCCAATTTTCATCCATGATCATAGGGTCCTTAATGGGGGATCTTTCGTGGCATAGTTTGGAGGAAAATGAGACCTTCCAATTCACCAACAAAATAATCTCCCTTTATCTCAGTCCTTGAAGGAGGTTATACGCTTTTGGTAAATTAGGAGTGCCTTGATTCCTCCAAAGTATGCCAGGAAACAGGACTGGCCAGATTAACAAAAATAATAGTGACCTGTTGGTTGAAAAAATTTGGTGCGAGGAACCAGCTGTTACTTATATTTCCCACCAACACTACCGTCTCCTTAAGGTGGTAATTCTTTTTTGTTACATTGGAGTGCCTTGATGATTCCTCCAAAGTATGCCAGGAAATAAACAGGACCAAAATAGTAAAAATAATGGTGTTCTGTTGTTGCCTGGAATAGTTTGGAGGATTCAGTTGCTCCAGATTTACCAACACAAAATATCCCCCTAAAATTGAGGGTTGAGTGTGCTGTCATTGGTTGAGAAGAGTATTGGTAAGTAAGTCTGTAAGTAACTCACCGACATCAGCGTAGATAATGGCCTCTTCCTCGTCACACGTTGAAATGACCTCACCCCACGGACTGACGACGGAGGAGTGACCCCAGGCGATGTAGCTGGCATCAGGGTCACGGGCTGGAGAGATGGCTGCCACGTACACCTGTATATACACACATAGATGTTATTGGTACATGTATAAATGAACACTTGTAATACACAGATGTTAATGTTACAGGTATAAATTAACACCTGTAACACACACACACATGATAATTAATGGTACAGGTATAAATTAACACCTGTAAACACACACACACATGATAATTAATGGTACAGGTATAAATTAACACCTGTAAAGATGGTATTGGTACAGGTATAAATTAACACCTGTAAACACATATAGATGGTATTGGTACAGGTATAAATTAACACCTGTAAACACACATAGATGGTATTGGTACAGGTATAAATTAACACCTGTATACACACACACAGATGTTATTGGTACAGGTATAAATTAATGTCATATTCATAGTTACCCAGTACTGACCTTCAATACAGCTATAAATATAACAAAACTTTGAAGGGTATTATAGTATGGTTTGGGTACATTGGAGTGTCTTGAATTATCCAAAGTATACCAGGAACAAACAACACCATATGAACAAAAATAATAATGGTGGCCTGTTGTTGTTGTTTTGGAATAATTTGGAGGAACCAAGTTGCTCCAGATGTACAGCCACAATCAAATATCCACCAACACTTTCCTTCCATCGTAGTAAATATCTTGGTAATAAAGAACAACACGTGTATGATTTTGCACCACCTCATAATAATAATAATTGAGGGGGTTGAGTAGACATAACGTGTTGTATGATAATAATATTTAGATATGATACCGATATAATAGTAAAATAGAAGGAAGGTGTCGGTGAGTTATTTGATTGTGGATGTACGATTTACCACTGACCATGTACAGCTGACAGCATAAATTCGCGTCCATCTTATGCACTTGGTAATGCAAATATGACCAGATAGTTGCATTCTGAACCAGTTTCTATCCTAAAAACATGTGTCATTTACCACATGTGAAGTGTATCTGTCATCTCTACATTCAAATTGTATTACAACATCAATATAGCTCATAGGTAGAAATGAAGCGAACTTATACTGCCGACTGTACAACTCCCTTTTTATTAAGGACCCTGTGATCGTGTATGAAAATTGGAGGCTTCTGATTCCTCCTGACTATGCCACGACACACGCTCCTTCCCGAGAGTTGGTGTTTCGTGGCAATATTTGAAGGACTCATATACCTCCAATTTTCTGACTACATCACAGGGTCCCTTAAGAGTAAAATACCTGATTATCCAAAGCCCTTCCTCTCTGTAGTAACTCCCAGTGTGCAGGTCCAGTGGTCATGTTGAAGGCACCGGGGTACAGCAATAGTTTACAACCTGATAAATACAAAACAAACATTAATATATTACAGTACACGTTTAGGAAATCATTACTATGTCTATTACACAATTGGGAATATATTAATATTGTCTATACTAAACCTATTATGTACTAACTCATGAGGTAGTGAGGTCTTCAGGGTGGACTGCTGCAAAATATATCCCAACTCCACAGGAAATGTAAAGACAACTGTTATATTTATATTTGTATGTATGACTTGAGTATAAGTAACCCAACACATACACAGCTCCTATATGCAATAATTATATAAGACTTGGACAAGAAAGGGTAAATTTCCTGCTTTATAAGTGAAAATGAGACTGATATATATTTTTCCTGCTATGTGCAAGTGATATATAGAATGGAATATAAATTTTGTTGTTGTTCTCATTCTCCCTGGTGAGAATGTCCTCCTGCCCCCACACACCCCTGGTACACACTGGTCACAGTGAAAAAAACAAATTAATATAAAGGAGGGGCTGTATATCCCTATATGTGTGTATGTCCCTATATGTCTGGACTACTGAAGTACATCCCAGGGAAATGGAACCACAGATTACTGAACCAGGGAGTCTGTATGTCCCTATATGTCCGGGTTACCGAAGCACATCCCAGGGTAATGGAACCACAGCTTACTGAACCAGGGATTTTTTGTTGTTTTTTGTAGGACAGGGTAATGTGACGATGACCTTCCATGGTGGTTACAAAGAGGTGATTGATTCATAAGTAGGCCTATACATGTAACATATCACTCCACCTTCTAGAAATACCTGGCTCTAAGATATTGGCAACATTGTCTTAGACAGGTATGCCACATCGGATATGAATTATCTTCTTTACTATACATATATAACAATTATTCATATCCCCTAACCACTTAATGAAATATTTGTATGTATTTATAACACCATGTTAATATAGAGTGGTTAGTGGACAGCTTCCAGTATACTGCATAGTGAATGTTTTGATTCAAGATCTGGCAGAACCGTGGTTAAGGCCTTACAGGTCTGTACAAAATAGGTTCACTATAGTACATATTTGAAAATACATTAATATTTACAGTACACATTAAACACAGTTACTACAACATTACCATAAGGCTCATACTAAAAGGGAGATTATTCTCTTGTTGGTGAATTGGAAGGTCTGTGATTCCTGTACCCCTTGTAGACCCACAAGGAGATGTGGGTGGGGGGCTCCCTCCTCCAACAGGGATCGGGGGGGTCGAGATGTGGAGTGTGTGTGTGTGGGGGAGTGTGTGTGTGTATTAGAGAGAGAGTGTGTGTGTGTATTAGAGAGAGAGAGAGTGTGTGTGTGTATTAGAGAGAGAGAGAGAGTGCGTGTGTGTGTGTATTAGAGAGTGTGTGTGTGTGTGAATATTAGAGAGTGTGTGTGTGTATATTAGAGAGAGAGAGAGTGTGTGTGTATATTAGAGAGAGCGAGTGTGTGTGTATATTAGAGAGAGAGAGAGAGTATGTGTGTGTGTGTTTCAAGGCAATATTTGAAGGACTCATTTACCTCCAATTTTTAAACTACATCACACACACACACACACACACACTCTCTCTAATACACACACACACACACACACACACACACACACAGGGCCTCTAAATACAAGTGTAAACAAAGCCTCATCAAACTTATTCTTCCGACTAAACCAACTCACCCATTTGACTCCATATTTACCAGTGTGGGAGTAGGGGGACAGGCTTGGGGGTGGGGGGGTGGTTAGGGGGGTGCAGGAATAGGGGACAGGCTTGGGGGGGTGGTGGTTAGGGGGGTGCGGGAATAGGGGACAGGCTTGGGGGGTGTGTGGGAGTAGGGGGACAGGCTTGTGGGGGGGGTGCAGGAGTAGGGGGACAGGCTTGGGTGGGAGTAGGGGGACAGGCTTGGGGGTGTGTGGGAGTAGGGGGACAGGCTTGGGGGGGTGTGGGAGTAGGGGGACAGGCTTGGGGGTGTGTGGGAGTAGGGGGACAGGCTTGGGGGGGTGTGGGAGTAGGGGGGCAGGCTTGGGGGTGTGTGGGAGTAGGGGGAGTAGGGGGGGTGGTGGTTAGGGGGGTGCAGGAGTAGGGGGACAGGCTTGGGGGGGGGGAGTAGGGGGACAGGCTTGGGGTGGGGGGTGGTGGTTAGGGGTGTGCAGGAATAAGGGGACAGGCTTTCTACCCACCCCAAGCCTGTCTCCCCCTATTTCCACACCCCCCAAATACCCCCCTTAACTTAATTAATACAAGTGTAAACAAAGCCTCGTCAAACTTATTTTTTTTCCGACCGTACCAACTGCCCCCTTATTCCCGCACCCCCGAAACCCGTCCCCCTATTCCCCCCCCCCAAGCCTGTCCCCCTATTCCCGCACCCCCCAAATACCCCCCTTAACTTAATTAATACAAGTGTAAACAAAGCCTCATCAAACTTATTCTTCCGACCGTACCAACTGACCCATTTGACTCCAGATTTACCAGTGCGGGAGTAGGGGGACAGGCTTGGGGGGGTGGGGGGTGGGAGTAGGGGGGTGCGGGAATAGGGGGACAGGCTTGGGGGGGGGGAGTAGGGGGGTGCAGGAATAGGGGGACAGGCTTTCTACTCCCCTTAACTTAATTAATACAAGTGTAAACAAAGCCTCGTCAAACTTATTCTTCCGACCGTACCAACTCACCCATTTGACTCCATATTTACCAGTGTGGGAGTAGGGGGACAGGCTTGGGAGGGGGTGGTGGTTAGGGGGGTGCGGGAATAGGGGGACAGGCTTAGGGGGGTGGTGGTTAGGGGGGTGCGGGAATAGGGGACAGGCTTGGGGGGTGTGTGGGAGTAGGGGGACAGGCTTGGGGGGGGGTGCGGGAATAGGGGGACAGGCTTGGGGGGGGGGGCGGGAGTAGGGGGACAGGCTTGGGGGGGGGGTAGGGGTGTGCAGGAATAGAGGGACAGGCTTTCTACCCCCCCCCCCTAACCACCTCACAAAGCCTCGTCAAACTTATTCTTCCGACTACACCAACTGACCCATTTGACTGTAGATATGGGCCATTTCTGGAAACCTCATGTCGTAACAGATGCCGATGCCGATCTTACAGTTTGGTAAATCGACCGTGGTGAACTTGTTGCCGGGTGAGAGGTTGTCGGACTCACGGAATGTTATCTGGCCCGGGACGTTGATGTCGAACATGTGAACCTGAGAAGAAGGAGAGTTAAAGGGATGGTGGTGTATTTTTAATGGAGGTGCAGGAATAGGGGACAGGTTTTTTTTTTTTTTTTTTTTGGGGGGGGGGGGGGCGGGGGGGGGTGCAGGAATAGGGGGAGGGTTTTGGGGGTGTGTGGGAATAGGGGGGACAGGCTTGGGTGGGGTGACTGGGGTGGTGCGGGAATATGGGGACAGGCTTGGGGGGGGACTGGGAATAGGGGGACAGGCTTGGGGGGGAACAGGGGGGCAGGCTTGGGGTGGGGCGACTGTGGGGGTGCGGGAATAGTGGGACAGGCTTGGGGAGGGTTTTGGGGGGGTGCAGGAGTAGGGGACAGGCTTGGGGGGGTGCGGGAGTAGGGGACAGGCTTGGGGGTGGTGCGGGAATATGGGGACAGGCTTGGGGGGGTGCGGGAGTAGGGGACAGGCTTGGGGGTGGTGCGGGAATATGGGGACAGGCTTGGGGGGGTGCGGGAATAGGGGGACAGGCTTAGGGGGGGTGACTGGGGGGGTGCGGGAATAGGGGGACAGGCTTGGGGGGGTGCGGGAATAAGGGGACAGGCTTGGGGGGTGTGCGGAAATAATGGGACAGGCTTGGGGAGGGGGGACTGTTTTTATAATCACGTATTCATCAACTCTTTTTACAACTCACATATTCATCAACTCTTTTTACAAATCACATATTCATAGACTTACAGATCACATATTCATCAACTCTTTTTACAACTCACATATTCATCAACTCTCTTCTTTCTTACCTTCCTGTGTTTAGCAATCATGTTCCCCTGTGGTCCCCAGACGGTACACGTGTTGTAGAGTTTGTCACCGTCCTTCTCTGGTACCGACCCTCCCACCACGAACACACCAAACTTCTTAGCCGCCTCTCCCAGCGCCTCTGTACTCTCACCGGGGACACTCTCGGCATACTGCGGGAAATATTCTGCACGGGAGATAATGGCAATACTGTGATAGCGGAAAAGAAGGATAATACTGTGATAGCGGAAAAGAAGGACAATATTATATGAAAATACTGTGATAGGGAAAAAAATGAAAATACTGTGATAGGGAAAAAAATGAAAATACTGTTATAGGGAAAGAAGGACAATACTGTGATAGGTAAAAGAAGGACAATATTATATGAAAATACTGTGATAGGGAAAAAAATGAAAATACTGTTATAGGGAAAGAAGGATAATACTGTGATAGGGAAAAGAATGACAATATAATATGAAAATACTGTTATAGGGAAAAGAAGGATAATACTGTGATAGGGAAAAAAATGACAATATAATATGAAAATACTGTGATAGGGAGAAGAAGGATGATATTATATGAAAATACTGTTATAGGCAAAAGAATGACAATATAATACAATGCAATATATACAATACAATACACACCCATATCACACATTGAAAAATAACAAGGTATTACTGTATTAATTCAATGTATAAAACAGTAAGAGAAGGTAAGTGTATATCATAATAAGAGTTAAATTACTGTATACAAATTCACTATAAAAATACTGCAATACACACACATTGAAAAATAACAAGGCATTACTGTATTAATTAATTGTATAAAATAGTAATAAAGGATGGGTGTGTAAAATAATAATAAGGTTAAATTATTATACATAGATTTTTCATAACAAAACAGAAAAATACACACCGAGTGAAAAACAATAACAACTGTATTAATTCATTGTATAAAACAGTACGAAAGCATAAGTGTATAACATAATAAAAAGGTTTGTATTAATTCATTATATAAAACAGTAAGAGAAGGTAAGTGTATAACAAAATAATAAGGTTAAATTACAGTACATAGATTCATAACAAAACAGCATTACTTATTTCATTTATTATAGCCTATATGAGGGTAAGAGAAGTGAGGCATTCAACCATATTCAAGAACATACGATGGCGTGGTACTGTCATGGTAAAAAAATCCTGCAACCTGGTGGATATAAGCGAGCCATTTGATTGAAACTTATGAACCAATATTGCAGAGACCAACGGCTATAGTTTCAGATTATTATTCGTAGCCATCTCATTGGAAGGTATTGCAGGACTATTGACCATGACTGTACAAGACCGACGGCTCCATGGATAAACAACAGAGCCGTCGTAGTGGGTGCCACGTCGTCGTATACACCACCAGAGTTCTCGCATACCACACATACAGTCGTGGTCAATAATAATCATCCACATATGGGTAACTTTAACAATTTGCTGTTTAATATTTTCATGTTCAAATATAATGTTATTGTTTTAAGTAGTGTGTAGCTGTTATTGTTTTAAGTAGTGTGTAGCTGCTTGTAGTAAATTAAACGATGGTACTTAACCTATTAATTGGAAAGTTTATCAGCTAAGGAAAAGATGGAACCAGTCAAAATCTTACGTGAGTTACCACTATATGGATGATTATTTTTGACCACACACATACATATATATACATACTGGTTCCATAAGGTGAGTTGAAACATTCAGGTAAGGCAATGAGTTGAGCACCACCACCAGCTGCTTCCCTAATGAGTTGTACAGCTCTCTTGATGTTAGTACTCTTTGTCTCACCCACTGCCATCTGTACCAACGCTATACGCATCTCTGTTTGGGGGGGGGGGGGGGAGAACACGTTAATATATAGCTGGTAATAGTGGTTGATTTTAAGGTTATATTTTCTGTACCAACGCTATTAATACACATCTGGTAACAGTGGTATATTTTAAGATTACATTTT
>JAWQEG010007080.1:75000-79755 GCA_033782935.1 Petrolisthes cinctipes
ATAAGGTACCCAAGGCCCCAGTGTAGTGTTCCCCAGCCATACTAAGGCCAAGGGACACTCAAATAAGGCCCAAAATAAGGGTAAAAGTGACTATTCTTACCCAACACGTCTACTCTCCTTTACACCCTCGTAGCAGCTGACATTATTACAGTGTTGCCATTTAATTTTCCCAATGCACCAAATATTTCCACATCTTTTTTCTGGATTTTAATATTAGAATTTCCCTTTTTGCCTCAACTTTTACATCCGAATTTCCCTTTTTACCTCAACTTTTGCATTTTGTTTCCTGCAACTTCGACATCAGAATTTCCCTTTTTGCCTCAACTTTTGCATCTGAAGTTTCCTGTTTGCCTCAACTTTTACTTCAGAATTTCCATTTTTACCTCAACTTCGACATCAGAATTTCCCTTTTCACCTCAACTTCAGCATCGGAATTTCCCTTTTTACCTCAACTACAACATCAGAATTTCTCTTTTTACATGGCTGATAATGGTGATTTGTGGTTTAACTGAAGGACGTGACAGACGAGAGTGGCCCGTGTGTCCGGCTGGTGACGACACTGAAATCACACATTATTATCACAGTCAGACCAAGATCTTGAGTCAGACCACTAAGCCATCACCTGTGGTCTGTTGTGTGTCCCGGGACTGAAATACAATCGTCGACACACGTGGAGGGGATCTAGACCCAGCCAGTCAGCTCTTGATCTTGGTGGGGATCAATGTCTTCTGGCCACAAACACTAGCTGACACACTCACTCGGGTTCACTAACTTCACCTTAAAACAATAAACACCTATGACAATTTAACCACGTCCCCACCACTACTGTCACTGTGTATGGTTACCACAAAGCACCCGTGTGTCTTAATTCTTCTGTGTTCTATCAAAGCCTAAATAAATAAACTGAAGCCGCTTGAACATGCACCTACTGACATACTAGTGATCCAATGACAACGCTTATCGTGTTCATCTTTTACTTGAGCTCGCTTAATTAATACTCGATCAGGCTATTCGAAGCAAGCCTGGATACATATTTTGGATTGCGAGTGTACTATACACTCGCGGTCAGAAATTGTGTCCTGATCATTTGGTACAATGAATCGCAACCACTAGCCGGGCTTTGATAATTCAAACAACTGTGTGTTGTAGGGAGACGCACCGTTGTTCGAACCTTCAAAACTAGGCTGTTTGCGATTCATCTTGCCAGGGAATCGAGACACAATTTCTGACCGCGAGTGTACATACCTGCCAATTGTATCTCACTTCCGCCGGATACTCCAGTTAAATTGTTACAGAGAGAGAGAGAGAGAGAGAGAGAGAGAGAGAGAGAGAGAGAGAGAGGAGAGGAGAGATATAATCGCTCACATAGATACGAGAGAAAGGGAGAGAGAGGAGAGAGATAATCGCTCACATAGATACGAGAGAGAGAGAAGAGAGATAATCGCTCACATAGATACGAGAGAGAGAGAGAGAGAGAGAGAGAGAGAGAGAGAGAGAGAGAGAGAGAGAGAGAGAGAGAGAGAGAGAGAGATAGGAAAGAGAGAGATATAATCGCTCATACATCATCAATCATTATTTCAATTTTAATTATTATTAGCTCATTATTACAAATCGTACACGTGTGCTCGAGTTGCCTCATATGACCTTATAGTCAAACCAAAATACACACTCATATTATTGTCTCGTTTCTCTATGAGTTTGGAGATGAACACTTGTAAAATTTTTCGGATATTTAATTACGTCTCTCTTGTTCCCATTCTCTCTCTGTTAAATTAGAGAGAATAGGAAGGGTTGAAAGGAGAATGGGAAGGGTTGGAAGAATAATGGGAAGGGTTGAAAGAAGAATGGAAAGGGTTGGAAGAAGAATGGGAAGGGTTGAAAGAAGAATGGAAAGGGTTGAAAGAAGAATGGAAAGGGTTGAAAGAATAATGGGAAGGGTTGAAAGAAGAATGGGAAGGGTTGGAAGGAGAATTGGAAGGGTTGAAAGGAGAATGGGAAGGGTTGAAAGAAGAATGGGAAGGGTTGGAAGAAGAATGGGAAGGGTTGAAAGAAGAATGGGAAGGGTTGGAAAAGAGAAGGAAGGATTGGAAGGAGAATGGGAAGGGTTGAAAGGAGAACGGAAAGGGTTGAAAGGAGAATGAAAAGGGTTGAAAGGAGAATGGGAAGGGTTGAAAGAATAATGGGAAGGGTTGGAAAGAGAATGGGAAGGGTTGGAAGAAGAATGGGAAGGGTTGAAAGGAGAATGGGAAGGGTTGAAAGAATAATGGGAAGGGTTGAAAGGAGAATTGAAAGGGTTGATTAGAGAATGGAAAGGGATGAAAGAAGAATGGAAAGGGTTGGAAGGAGAATGGAAAGGGTTGGAAGAATGGGAAGGGTTGAAAGAAGAATGGAAAGGGTTGGAAGGAGAATGGGAAGGGTTGGAAGGAGAATGGGAAGGGTTTGAAGAATGGGAAGGGTTGGAAGAAGAATGGGAAGGGTTGAAAGAATAATGGAAATGGTTGAAAGAATAATGGAAATGGTTGAAAGAATAATGGAAAGGGTTTAGAGAATGGGAAGGGTTGAAAGAAGAATGAGAAGGGTTGATTAGAGAATGGAAAAGGATTGGAAGGAGAATGGGAAGGGTTGGAAGGAGAATGGAAAGGGTTGATTAGAGAATGGAAAGGGTTGGAAGGAGAATGGGAAGGGTTGGGAGAAGAATGGGAAGGGTTGAATGGAGAATGGGAAGGGTTGAAAGGAGAATGGGAAGGGTTGAAAGGAAAATGAGAAAGGTTGAAAGGAAAATGGAAAGGGTTGAAAGAAGAATGGGAAGGGTTGATTAGAGAATGGAAAGGGTTGAAATGAGAATGGGAAGGGTTGAAAGGAGAATGGAAAGGGTTGAAAGGAGAATGGAAAGGGTTGATTAGAGAATGGAAATGGTTGAAAGAAGAATAAGAAGGGTTGAAAAAGAGAAGGAAGGATTGAAAAACTATACGATTGACTAAAATAATCATGTATGAACTTTGAAACACGTACTAAAATGCTAAAGAACCAAAAAACTTTCAGAAATGCACTCTACGCACCGAGTTAGAAATAATATAGGCCATAATTATATGTTATGTAGTCCAAAGAGATAATAATAGATGTGTTTAATTGTTTGTCCCAAGATAGATAAATAAATAAATATGAAAAGTTAATTACGACACGTGGTCAAAAGATATCTTCTGAAATTTTTTTGTTATTAGTATAGATGGAGGTAGTTGCATTTTATTACCATCTTCAATACTGACTTCTGCCCCTCCTATTTACTAACCTAACCTAATCAGTGTCTATTATGAGGTAGTTGCTTTTTATTACCATCTTCAATACTGACTTCTGCCCCTCCTATTTACTAACCTAACCTAATCAGTGTCTATTATGAGGTAGTTGCTTTTTATTACCATCTTCAATACTGACTTCTGCCCCTCCTATTTACTAACCTAACCAGTGTCTATTATGAGGTAGTTGCTTTTTATTACCATCTTCAATACTGACTTCTGCCCCTCCTATTTACTAACCTAACCTAACCAGTGTCTATTATGAGGTAGTTGCTTTTTATTACCATCTTCAATACTGACTTCTGCCCCTGATGTCTCCTATTGTTATTAGTATAGATGGAGGTGGCAGCTAAGTACAGTCGAGGCACTTAATCCTTGACCAGCAGGCTTAATTTCCTTTACACCCTATTCAAGGACTATGTGCCGTGACTGTACACCCGAATACCCGAGTCGAAGCACACACCAGGGGCTCTCTTCTCTTCCAAAAAATCCTGCCTATTGTCATTTTCTATTGGTTATACTCGTAAGTGAGATGTTAGTCCTGATAATACTCTGTACAGTTGGACACATGAATGGGTGGTACAGCCCAGGTGAAAGATACTTGTCCCATTTGAGTAACCAGTGTCTATTATGAGGTAGTTGGTTTTTATTACCATCCTCAATACTGACGCCTGCCCCTCCTATTTACTAATAGGGGTAACAAACGTAAGAGTTTGACAGCTTCCCTCTGTTCCTTAGATGATAAACTTTCCAATAAATAGGTTAACTACCATCTTTTAATTTAATACAAACGGATACACACTACTTAAAACAATAATATATATGTGAACGTGAAAACATTAGACAGTAAATTGCTCGAGATACCCATATGTGGATGATTATTATTGACCACAACTGTATATCTTTGTTTTATAATTTCTCAAGTTTCCCTTCCAACATGAAAATAGTTACTGAAAGATACACTAAAGGTTTGTTAAAATGTATATTTGTGAAATAAAAAATACTAGAAGTTACATCTTTCTAAAAAAAAAAAATTATAAAAATAGTAATAATAATAAAAAAAATTCTTCCTTAATCCTTAATTCCTTCTCACTTCAGGAATACATGACACACAAACGTAAAACTAAATGGGGACAGAATAAGAAGATGTAAACATGCAATGAATTATTTAGCTATACCATCAACAATATTATTTATAACTAAAAGTCTAAAAAAAACAACTTCTCAAGCAGACAACGGTTACCTTTTACAAACTAATTAATTAAAGGGGAAAGATATTTATTTACTTGAATTCCTCCAAAGTATGCCGGGAAACAGGACCAAATTAGCAAAAAAAAAAATAATGGAGAGTCCTGTTGCTTGGAATAGTTTGGAGGAATTACTTGCTCCAGATATACCAACCCTTACAAAAAAAAAAAAAAAAAAAAAAAAAAAAAAATAATAATAATAATAAAACAGTACT
>JAWQEG010007081.1:12500-28366 GCA_033782935.1 Petrolisthes cinctipes
CACACAACCATTATCACCACCACAACTAACCAACTAACTAACTAACACACAACCATTATCACCACCACAACTAACCAACTAACTAACTAACTAACTAACACACAACCATTATCACCACCACAACTAACCAACTAACTAACTAACACACAACCATTATCACCACCACAACTAACCAACTAACTAACTAACTAACTAACACACAACCACTATCACCACCACAACTAACCAACTAACTAACTAACTAACACACAACCACTATCACCACCACAACTAACTAACTAACTAACACTCAACCATTATCACCACCACTACTACTACTACTACTACTATCACCACCCATCCATCCAGTCACGTATTAAACAACTCCACCACTTTGAAAAAAAAAAAAAAAAAAAAAAAAAAAAAAAAAAAATCATATTATCTCTTGCTATATCCTGGATTAGGGTGACATTAGATTGAGAAAAGTAGACGACAGAGACAAACAACTGAAGTGAATGAGTCGAACATTAATTATTATTATTATTATTATTATATCCTTACACGTGACAAATTAATTACCACCACTACCACGACTTACGATTATTACACAAGCATTATTATCATTATTATTGTTATTATTATTGTTATTATTATTATTATTTTTTTTTTTTTTTTTTTTTTTTTTTCGTGTATTATATGATTATTTTGAGGGGGTCATTTCTAAAGTAAGTGTATGCAATATGAAGGCTACTGATTCCTGCAAACTCCTACACAAAACACACACGTATATCGACCGAGAGGAAATATTATTCTGTTTCCTAGCACAGTGTGGAGGGATAGGTGGTCCTTCAATTCACTCATAAATTGATGATCCCAACACACTAAACTAATGTACAGTCAAGGGTAATAGTCCTGTAACATCTTCCAATGCTTGAAACGACCTTAAAAAACAATAATAATAATAAAAAAAAAAGTAATAATAATAATAGTATCAAAGACAATAATAATAATAATAATAATAGTATCAAAGACAATAATAACAATAATAATAATAATAATAATAACAATAACAATAATAATAGAATTAATAATAATAATAAGGACAATAATAATAATAATAATAATAATAACAATAACAATAATAATAATAATAATAATAATAATAATAATAATAAGGACAATAATAATAATAATAATAATAATAACAATAATAATAATGAAAATAATAATAACAATAACAATAATAATAATAAAATTAATAATAACAATAACAATAATAATAAAAATAATAATAATAAATGAATATAATATAAATATGGTGTGAATCTAAAGCTGTCGGTAAATAGAATCACTCCCACTTTTTCATTCACCCACCCACCCAGTGCAATGAAGGACTTTTGATCGTGACTGTACATAGACCAACCACCCCCTTGAGATTCTACACGATACCAAAACAACGAATGTATAAATGAATGTGTATGTGTGTGTGTGTGTGTGTGTGTCAACGAATGTATAAAATGGGTCTGGTGTGTGTGTGTGTGTGTGTGTGTGTGTGTGTGTGTGTGTCAACGAATGTATAAAATGGGTCTGTGTGTGTGTGTGTGTGTGTGTGTGTGTGTGTGTGTGTGTGTGTGTGTGTGTGTGTGTGTGTGTGTGTGTGTGTTTGTGTGTGTGTGTGTGTGTGTAAGCAACTACGAGATAACCCAGACAGGATTCATTAGTACACTCAGTAATTAATTAATTAATTTATTTATTTATTTATTTATATATCTAAGGTATTGGCAGTGCATCATGGCCTCATCTCTTTTTAAGGTGGTAATTCGTTTTTGGTACATTGGAGTGCCTTGATTCCTCCAAAGTATGCTAGGAAACAGGACCACAAGAGCAAAAGTACTGGTGTTCTGTTGCTTGGAATAGTTTGAAGGATTTAGTTGCTCCAGATTTACCAACACAAAATTTCCCCCTTAAGGACCCTGTGATCGTGTATGAAAATTATTGGAGGCTTCTGATTCCTCCTGAGCATGCCACGAATCAACCTCCTTCCATATAGGTGTGTGTGTGTGTTTCGTGGCAACAATAAATTGAAGGACTCATTTACCTCCAATTTTTTTTCTGTCTCACATCACAGGGTCCCTTGATGAATAGGCGACAATTGTAGTTGTAATACACTTTTTGGTACATTTAGGGGCACTTTGATTCACCCAAAAAAATAAACCATGAAACAGGACCAAGATTAACAACAACAACAACAAAATAGTGGTGTGTGTGTGTGTGTGTGTGTGTTTTTTTTTATTTTATTTTTATTTATTTTTTCCCTCGGTCCCAAGTCGAATGATTCTTCGCTCAGTTGCTTTCCTATACTTTCAAACTTCTTGTGACATTTTTTCGTTAATTCAGATCTTTAATTAAGGACCCTGTGATATCGCGTATGTGAATTGGTGGAGGCTTCTGATTTCTCTTGACCATGCCACGAAACACCCTCCTTCCCTATAGGTGTGTGTGTTTCGTGGCAATATTTGAAGGACTACTTTATCTCCAAATATCTGACTACAACACAGGGTCCCATAATTAAGGTGGAAGTACAATGTTGGTAAATCTGGAGCAAATGATTCCTCCAAACTATTCCAAGCAACATAGAACACCATTATTTTTGTTCATATGGTCTTGTTTCCTGGCATATTTTGGAGGAATCAAGGCACTCCAATGTAACATAAGTGAATTACCCCATTAAGGGACTTTGATTCACCTAAAATAAGCCATGAAACAGGACCACATTAATAAAAACAATAGTGCCTGGACTGTTGCTTGGATAAATAGCTGCTTTCCTTTACTTAAAACTTCCTGCAATATTTCTTGGTTAATTCAGAGCTTTCTATCATCTCCCCCGCCGGCATATGACCCTAACTGTTGCTCTACTGATAATGGTTTCTTTCCGGCCAATAAATTACTATATCCTTGACAGTGAGTGTACAGTCGACACCAAAAGACTAATTCGCTTTAAGGGACCCTGTGATATAAATATATAGTCAGAAAATTATTGTAGGTACATGAGTCCTTCAAATATTGCCACGAAAAACACACACCTATATGGAAAGAGGTTGTTTCGTGGCACAGTCAGGAGGAATCAGAAGCCTTCAATTCTCATACACGAACACACAGGGTCCTTAAGGAAACCGTACAGTGTTGATGGTAAATCTGGAGCAACTGATTCCTCCAAACTATTCCAGGCAACAGGATACCATTATTTTTCTTCATCTGGGTCTGTTTCCTGGCATAGTTTGGAGGAATCAAGAGGCTCCAATGTACCCATATAGCATAGAGAGTAATATTAGTCTGGCTATAGTGGATTGGAGGGCTACTGACTCCTCCAAAGTATGCCAGGAAACAGGAGCAGATTAAAAAAAAAATAAATAAAAAAATAAATTAAAAAAAATAATAATAATAATAATAATGAATAATAATAAATACTAATACTAATACTAATACTAATAATAATAATAATAATAAAAATAATAATGGTGGTCTGTTGCTTGGAATAGTTAGGAGGAATCAATTACTACTCCAGATTTACCAACACTGGAGTACACTGTCATAACCTTTAAGGGGGAAGTTTTGTGTTGGTAAATCTGGAGCAACTGAATCCTCCAAACTATTCCCAACAACAGAACACCATTATTTTTACTCCTATGGTCCTGTTTCCTAGCATACTTTGGAGGAATCAAGGCACTCCAATGTACACTCGCAATCCAAAATTTGTATCCAGGTCTTGTTGTTGAAGTTTCGAATCATTTGACATACTAGTGAACCAATTATAACACTTATCCTGTTTCATATTTGTATCCAGGTCTTGTTGTTGAAGTTTCGAATCATTTGACAAACTAGTGAACCAATTATAACGCTTATCCGGTTTCATATTTGTATCCAGGTCTTGTTGTTGAAGTTTCGAATCATTTGACATACTAGTGAACCAATTACAACGCTTATCCGGTTTCATATTTGCTTGAGCTCGCTTAATACTCGATCAGGCTATTCGAAGCAAGCCTGGATACATATTTTGGATTGCGAGTGTATCTAAAAAAGAATTACCACCTTAAGGGACCCCCCCCCACCCCCCTGTGATGTAGTCAGAAAATTGGAGGTGAGTGAGTCCTTCAAATATTGCCACGAAACTCCACCTGCTGTATAATGAAGGAAGAGGCTTGTTTCGTGGCATATTCAGGAGGAAACAGAAGTCACCAAGTCTCATATAAACAATCCCAGGGTTCTTTAATTAAAAAAACAGATAACCTCAAAAATTTGGAGGAACCAGTAACCTTTTTTGTTTACCTTCTGATGGTCAAGTTTTATTTTTTATTTTTTTTTTACTTTTTGATTGTCAACAGAAGCATTTTTTTTTTTTTTTTTTTTTACTTTTGAAGCATTTTTTCCTCTTTTTTTTTTTGCATGTCAACAGAAACACTTTATTTTTTGTTTACCTTTTCATTTTTTTTTTAAATCGTAAACAGAAGCATTTTAGTTTTTATCTACCCATTGATGGTCAACAGTGCTGCTTCCCTACAAAGTTAATAATGTCTATAATATTTTGCATAATGATATAAAATTCGTAAGCCATTATTTATTTATGTTTATTTACGTAAGTTTTTATTTGTATTTATCTTTACTTTGTTATCTATATTTATTTACGTAAGTTTTTATTTGTATTTATCTTTACTTTGTTATCTATATTTATTTACGTAAGTTTTTATTTGTATTTATCTTTACTTTGTTATCTATATTTATTTACGTAAGTTTTTATTTGTATTTATCTTTACTTTGTTATCTATATTTATTTACGTAAGTTTTTATTTGTATTTATCTTTACTTTGTTATCTATATTTATTTACGTAAGTTTTTATTTGTATTTATCTTTACTTTGTTATCTATATTTATTTACGTAAGTTTTTATTTGTATTTATCTTTACTTTGTTATCTATATTTATTTACGTAAGTTTTTATTTGTATTTATCTTTACTTTGTTATCTATATTTATTTACGTAAGTTTTTATTTGTATTTATCTTTACTTTGTTATCTATATTTATTTACGTAAGTTTTTATTTGTATTTATCTTTACTTTGTTATCTATATTTATTTACGTAAGTTTTTATTTGTATTTATCTTTACTTTGTTATCTATATTTATTTACGTAAGTTTTTATTTGTATTTATCTTTACATATCTCTATTTTTATCTTACGTTATCTTTATTTATGGCCAACAACTATATGCAAAGAGTTACGTTTAGAGGATAATATATATAATTTTTTGGGTACATCAGATGCCCTTGATTCCTCCAAAATTTTCCAAGAGACAGGAGCAGATAATTATACAAAAATTAATGGTGGCCTGTTGCTTGGAATAGTCTGGAGGAATCAGTTGCTCCAGATATTCCAACACTGTACCATCACCAACCCCCTAAATAATTAAGATGGCCAATTACATATTATTATTATTATTTATTTATTTATTTATTTATTTATTTTTTTTTTGCCAACTGGAAGACTAATGATTGCTCCCAAAGTTTATCTAGATACCAAACCAGTGTCTCAGTATATATATAAACAAGTGAAGGACTGTATTGAATTATTTGCTGGATAGACATGCATGCATTGTACACTCGCCATCCAAAATTTGTATCCAGGTCTTGTTGAAGTTTCGAATCATTTGACATACTAAAGTGAAACAATGACAACGCTTATCCTGTTTCATTTTTGTATCCAGGTCTTGTTGAAGTTTCGAAAAATTTGACATACTATAGTGAATCAATAATTACAACACTTATCCTGTTTTTCATAATTGCTCGAGCTGGCTTAATTTATACTCGATCAGGCTATTCGAAGCAAGCCTGGATACATATTTTGGATTACGAGTGTACTGTAGTAAGTGGGGAGTGAGAGATTAATTTCTCAAATATTTTTCCTTTCTCTCTCTCTCTCTCTCTCTCTCTCTCTCTCTCTCTCTCTCTGAAGTAAGTGGGGAGGGAGTGAGTGATTCATTTCTCTAATATTTTTCCTTCTTGTCTCTCTCTCTCTCTCTCTCTCTCTCTCTCTCTCTCTCTCTCTCTCTCTCTATCTCTCTCTGTAGTAAGTGGGGAGGGAGTGAGTGATTCATTTCTCTAATATTTTTCCTTCTTGTGTCTCTCTCTCTCTCTCTCTCTCTCTCTCTCTCTCTCTCTCTCTCGTTTCCTTATGTCATGCCAGCCTGCCTACCTACCCTGCACTGTGTTATATAGAAGGTTAGGTTAGGTTAGGTTAGATTAGGTTATAATAGAAGGTGTTAGGTTAGGTTAGGTTAGGTTAGGTTATAATAGAAGGTGTTAGGTTAGGTTAGGTTAGGTTAGGTTATAATAGAAGGTGTTAGTAGTAGTAGTGTATGTGTAAAAATGACCACTGTTGTCATAAGTATGGTAATACAGACAGAGTAACTTTCATTCATGCAATGACAGTCATCATCGTGATTATCTTACTGGATAAATACTTCCCATGGAAAATTTAGATGGAAAATTTAGGATGAAAGATAGATATATAGAGGGAAAAAACATTAGAGAGATATAAGGAAAAGTGAGATTAGAAAACTATTATAATTGTGGGAAAATAAATATTATACTGACAGATAAATGAAAGGGTAAAGAAAATGTGGAAATAAACGAAGGAAATTAAAAAAATATAGAGAAAAGAGTGAAATGGATGGATGGAGAATAATGATAGAAGAATGAGATAGATGGGGGAAAATAATAGAAGAATGAAATGAAGGGAAAATATTGATAGAAGAAGACAAGAATGAAGGGAAAATAAAGATAGAAGAAGACAAGAATGAAGGGAAATATAGATAGAAGACAAGACTGAAGGAAAAATAAAGAGAAAGGAGTGAGACTGAAGGAAAAAAAAGATAAAGGAGTGAGGTGGAGGGAAAATAAACATGTAGGAGTGAAATAGAAGGAAAATTTGTATATGAAAATGTGAGAGAGAAGGAAAATTAACACGAAAGGAATGAGACAGAGAGAAAAAATTAGATAAATAAGAATGGCCAAGTGAACTGCAGGGAAAATTATGAAGAACAGATAGAAATGGAAGGAAAAGGAAGGTAGAGAGAACCAACGAAGGACAACACAAGAGAATTGGAGATAAACAAAAAATACGAGAGAAACAGTCGAGAATAAAAAAAAAAAAATATGGAATGGGAGTAGAAGGTGATAAGGAGCAAGACGAGGAAGAAAATAATAAAAGGAAAAATAGGAAATGTAAATTATAATAAAATAGGAAATGTATATGATAATAAGAGGAAAAATAGGAAATGTACACGATAATAAAATAGGAAAAATAGGAAATGTACATGATAATAATAGAGGAAAAATAGGAAATTAAAATTATAAGAAAATAGGAAAAATAGGAAATATATATGATAATAAAAGAGGAAAAATAGGAAATATATATGATAATAAATGAAGAAAAATAGGAAATGAAAATGATAAAAAAATAGGAAAAATAGGAAATGTAAATGATAATAAAAAGAAAAATAGGAAATGAAAATGATAATAAAATAGGAAAAATAGGAAATGTAAATGATAATAAAATAGGAAAAATAGGAAATGTACACGATAATAAAATAGGAAAAATATAATGAGGATAATGATTACTCAGAGGGATAGGGAAAAGGTGGGGAACAGGGTATTTTTTGTCCAGACGTGTGTGTGTGTTTGGTGTAAGGGTCTGAGAGTGGAAGGATCTGTGAGTTTTGAGTAAGGGCCTGTGAGTTTTGAGTAAGGGTCTGAGAGTAGACTTGGACTTATTTCTTCATAACTGCTTGAGGGTTGTACTACGACTACGACTACTACTACTACTACTACTACTAATAATAATAATAATAATAGCAATACTACTACAACTACTCCTATTGTTGCTACTACTACTACAACTACTACTACTACTACTACTAACAATAGCAATACCACTACTACTACTACTACTACTACTACTACTACTAATAATAATAATAATAATAATAATTATAATAACAATAATAAGATAACAAAAAAAAATAAAAAAATAAATACTAATAATAATACTAATACTAATAACAATAATAATATCATATGCTTCATCACCATCACCATCATCATCATCATCAGTCCTGGGGTAATAACAATGAAGCTTAGCATAGGAACACCAACACGAGGGAAATAATAATAATAATAATAATAATCAACACAGACTTGGCCAGAGAGGTGTACAGTACAGTAAATATCCTGAAGAAGACGTGAAGTTCTGTGACCCCTACGTCCCTTACAACCAATAGCAGGCAGACAGGGGGAGACAGGGGCAGGGGGGAGATAGGGGGAGGGCAGGGAGGGGGGCAGGGGTAGGGGGGAGACATGGGGAGGGGGGAGAGAGGGGAGGGGGGAGAGGACAACAAGATCTGGTTGGTTTGGTAAGGTAGGGTAGGGTGGGTTGGGAAAGGGCCATGCATGCACACACACACACAGACAGACAAGCAAGCAAGCAAGCAAGCAAGCAAGCAATCACCATACACCTCACACACACACTCTCTCTCTCTCTCTCTCTCTCTCTCTCTCTCTCTCTCTCTCTCTCTCTCTCTCTCGTCTACCCTCCTGCCTGCCTGCCTGCCTGACTGCTTGCTGCCTTGCTTGCTTGCCTGGTCAGTCAGTCAGTCAGTCACTATACCGTCATACACACACACACACACACACATATACACACATACATCTTCACCACCCCAGCAGGTAAGAATTTATACTGTATTTTATTAACTATTTATTTTTGGTGTTTAAGATGTTATTGTTTATTTCACTCGTTATTAATTCACTTTTTTCTTGTGTGTGTGTATTAATTTATGTATTAATTTCATACGGTGTTTATTATATATATATATATATATATATATATATATATATATATATATATATATATATATATATATATATATATATATATATATATATATATATATATATATATATATATATATTCACTATTAATCTATTTCGTGTTGTACTTTTTTTCTTATTTATTTATTTACTCCAATTGGGAATATTTTGTGTTTGTTGACTATATAGAGGCTGAGGTCACCAAAACCAACAACAACAACAACACATCAACTGTTCTTGGCTAAAAATGTACCTTACTTTTTTTCTTCTGTAATGGTGGTTATGGAGATGGTGATGTAATTAAGGGGGAAATAATTTTTGTGTTTGTAAATCTGGAGTAAATGATTCCTCCAAACTATTCCAAGCAACAGAAGAACACCATTATTTTTGTTCATCTGGTCCTGTTTCCTGGCATACTTTGGAGGAATCAAGGCACTCCAATGTAACAAAAGTGAATTAACCCCTTAATACTAGTGGTAGCCTATCTCAGATAATTATAATTACTGCAAATACGATTTAACCTAAATAATTAATAAGAAGTTTGACTTGAGCAGGTGATGAGAAAAAACAACAAATTGACAGCAATGATGAATATAATTATTTTCTTAATTATATTCTTTTACAATAATACCGGTAATAATAATAATAATAATAATAATAATAATAATAATAATAATAATAATAATAATATTAATAATATATAACAATAATAACATTAGAAAGAGTAATGATAATAATGATAATAATTATAAAAAAATTTGTTATTTTTATAATTTTTTTAATAAGTCGAACCCAAATTTGATCACTTGTTTCTGGAAAAAATATTATCCTTAGCCAAACAACACATATGATTTCTACATTAACTAACTAAATGTCATAATAAGGAGAGGGAGGAGGAGGAGTAAGAGGAGGAAAGGAAAGAAGGAAGAAAAGGAGTAATTCGATGATGAGGAGGAGGAGGAAGAGTAGAAGAAGTAAGAGGAGGAAAGGAAAGAAGGAAGAAAAGGAGTAATTCGATGATGATGAGGAGGAGGAAGAGTAGAAGAAATAAGAGGAGGAAAGGAAAGAAGGAAGAAAAGGAGTAATTCGATGTAGAGGAGGAGGAAAAATACGAGAAATAAAGAAACTAAGGATGGAAGGAAGTGATGAGGATAAATGAGAAGGGAGAAGAAAAAAATAATTAGCAATGGGAGAAAGAGGGAAGGAAGGAAGGAAGAGGAAGAATAATAATTAGGATGGGAGAACGATGGAAGGAAGGAAGGAGGAAGGAAAAGAACTCCAGTACAACACACACACACACACACACACACACACACATCAAAAGAGCACAGTACTCAGATTCAGGAATTATACCTCTCAATATTAAAAAAAAAAAAACACACACACACACACACACACACACACACACACACACACACACACTTGGTTTCTTTCTTGGGTTTGAAAAGGTTTACATTAGAGGGTGATATTATTACGAGTATAAATTTTTGTATGGCCAAAATAATGTTAGTATTGGTAATAATGTGCGGTGGAGAGAACTGTTGAAGATTTTTTTTTATTAACGAGAACATTGCTATGACCAAAGCAATAATAATAATAATAATAATAATAATAATAATGATAATAATAATAATAATAATAATAAAAATAGTAACTTGAATTAATATATGTCTGTAATGCCATATGTTTTTTACAAATCAGAGAGATATTCTTAGGCACAAAAAAAGAATGTAGGTTAGGTTAGGTTTGATAAGGTAATGTTAGGTTAAGTTTGGTTAGGTTTGATAAGGTTAGGTTAAGTTAGGTCAGGTTAGGTTAGGTTAGGTTTGGTTTGGTTTGGTAAAGTTAGGTTAGGTTAGGTTAAGTTTGGTTAGGTTTGATAAGGTTAGGCTAAGTTAGGTTAGGTTAGGTTAGGTTTGGTTTGGTAAAGTTAGGTTAAGTTTGACACACACGGGGCGTTGATAATAGTTTGTACTTGATCAGAATATGAAGGATTTCCATAAATTTTTCTGATAAGTGGAAGCTGTTCAGATTTCCGAATATATCTGAGTAACGAGTATGATATTCTATGGGGGTTGTGTGTTCTGTCTGTGCCTATACAATTCCCAGCAGAAATATTTATCACCTCTCCACATGGGAAGGGAAACATAGAGAAAATCCACACCCACACCCATTCCTCCCAGCAACAACACATACATATACACATATACTAATTATACACATATAGTAAATAAACACATATACCAAATATACACATATAGTAAATAAACACATATACCAAATATACACATATAGTAAATAAACACATATACCAAATATACACATATACCAAATATACACAAATACTAAATATATACATATACCAAATATACACATATACCAAATATACACATATAGTAAATAAACACATATACTAATTATACACATATAGTAAATAAACACATATACCAAATATACACATATACCAAATATATACATATACTAATGGGACAAATTAATGTATATACTGTATATCATAGTATTTTCTTTTTTCATACTAATACAGTGAATAAAAATATATGTATACACTAATATATATACATACATATATACTATAATTATTCATGGATTGTTTGTTTCATATCCAAGATTTATATAATTATTGGCATTACATCATTTAAATATTTTAGAGTGGTCCTAACCTCGTCCTTCACTAAATGACTTGATATTTTTATTATTTTTTTATTTATCATTTTACCTGACAAGACCAGATAGATATTTATTTTAATGGGAAGCACAACAGATACGCCTATTTGACACATTAAGAGACCCTGTGATGTAGTCAGAAAATTGGAGGTAAATAAGTCCTTCATATATTGCCACGAAACACACACACACACACACACACACCTATATGGAAGGAGCTTGTTTCGTGGCATAGTCAGGAGGAATCAGAAGCCTCCTTAAGACTTGTAAAACATATTAAGGGGATAATATTTGTCTATACTTTTTGGTTCATTAGAAACAGGATCAGATTAACAATATATAAAGATGGTGGTCAATTGCTTGGAATAGTTTGGAGGAATCAGTTGCTCCAGATTTACCCACACTGTACCATCAGCCAAGAGAGTTTGCAGAACACGAAATGTGGAATTATATCCAAGAGATAATTTATTAGACGAATAATTTTTAGCAGGTGTCATAATTTGGAAAAAAAAAAAATATTAAAAATGAAATACTCAGAAAAAACTTTGTGTACCCAAAATAGAAATTATGCATAAATTGTAAAGTGATTAAAAATAGATCTTTGAGCAAATGAAAAAAAAAATTATATAGAAATAGGCAGATATATATAGCACTAATAGAAATAATTATATCATGGACATGTGTAAATTATGTAGTAAATCAAATTACAGAAGAGCATATGTAAGTCATCCTTAATATTGGAGCGCTTCTATTCCTCCAAAGTATGCCAGGAAACAGACCCATATGAAGAAAAATAATGGTATCCTGTTGCCTGGAATAGCTTGGAGGAATCATTTGCTCCAGATTTATCACCCAAAACAATGTGCTATATACCCCTTTAATTAAGGCAAAAATTTCTACAAAAAAAGATAAAATTAGATACAGTATATACTGTATAATAATATCTCAGTACATTTCCCATAAGTAATTTTTCTTTTCTATTATTATGAAATTGCAACAAAAGATTCTCTGGTCTACCAAAATTCACATATACTACTACAGGAAAGTGAATTAAATAAATATAAAGATTAAGATGACTTGAATATAATCACTGCATATTCTGGTCTACACAAATTTACATATATTCTACAGAAAAGTGAATTAAATAAATATAAAGATTAAGAGGACTTGAATATAATCACTGCATATTCTGGTCTACACAAATCTACATATATTCTACAGGAAAGTGAATAGAATAAATATAAAGATTAGGTCGACTTGAATAAAATCACTGGTCTAACAAAATTCACATATATTCCTACTACAGAAAAGTGAATGAGCTAAATATAAAGATTAGGTCGACTTGAATAAAATCACTGGTCTAACAAAATTCACATATATTACTACTACAGAAAAGTGAATGAATTAAATATAAAGATTAGGTCGACTTGAATAATATCACTGATCTAACAAAACTCTCACGATATAGAAAAGTGAATGAAATTAATATAAAGATTAAGATGACTTGAATATAATCACCAAAAATCACATATATATTACTACAGGAAAGTGAATGGAATATTACCGTATATAATAATAATTAATTTGAATACCATATATCCCATCAATAAAACAAGGTGTCTGAGATGATACTTATGAGGGCATCACACCAACACAGTTAAGGGGGAAGTTTTGTGTTGGTAATTCTAGAGCAACTGAATCCTCCAAACTATTCCAAGCAACAGAACACCATTATTTTTGTTCATGTGGTTCTGTTTCCTGGCATACTTTGGAGGAATCAAGGCACTCCAATATACCAAAAAAAAGAATTACCACCTTAAGGGGATATATAGCACATTGTTTTGGGTGGTAAATGTGGAGCAAATGATTCCTCCAAACTATTCCAAGCAACAGAACACCATTATTTTTGTTCATGTGAGTCTGTTTCCTGGCATACTTTGGAGGAATCAAGGCACTCCAGTCTATCAAAAGTATACTATATCTTCTTAACCTTCGTGATAAAAGCCATGAGGTTGAGGGAAGGTGGACGATGAAGCAAAAAAAAAAAATAATAATAAATAAATAAATAAAAAAAAATATGAAGGGCCCTGTGATAGTGTATGAAACAATATTGGAGGCTTCTGATTCCTCCTGTCTATACCACGAAACAAACAAGCTAGCTCTTTCTTCCCTTATAGGTGGTGGTGGTGGTGGTGGTGGTGTTGTTTCGTGGCAGTAATTGAAGGACTCATTTTAACCTCCAATTTTCTAACTATATCTATCATTCACAGGGTCCCTTAAGGTGGTATATAATTCACTTTTTGGTACATTGGAGTGCCTTGATTCCTCCAAAGTATGCCAGGAAACAGAACCAGGTGAACAAAACTAATGGTGGGCTGTTGCTTGGAATAGTTTGGAGGAATCATTATCTCCAAAAAATGCTCTGTGACACTCAAGAAAATCCACAAGAATTTTTAATATTATTTTTTTTATTATATTTCTCTCTCTCTCTCTCTCTCTCTCTCTCTCTCTCTCTCTCTCTCTCTCTCTCTCTCTCTCTCTCTCTCTCTCTCTCTCTCTCTCTCTCTCTCTCTCTCTCTCTCTCCTTTTGTTTTTTACCTGGTTGGATGGTTGGTTGGTTAATTAGTTAGTTGAAAAAGTCGTGTAATTATACTCTGATTATGACCACAGCTCTCAGGTAAAGGATCATAATAGGGAGAAAAAAGAAAAAGTATATAATAATAATAATAATAATAATAATAATAATAATAATAACAATAATAATAATAAAAATAATAAAAACAACTACAATAATAATAATAACAATAATAATAATAATAATAACTATAATGATAATAATAATAACAATAATATTAATAATAATATAAATCATTATCATGTGATAGATTATTATTATTATTATTATTATTATTATTAGTATATACATATTTTATCCATGAGGGGTTAAAGTCGCGCCACACATTGATACCTGAACCCTCGATACCTCTCCAAAGGGCCAAGTGAAAAAGGTATCATAATAAATAGTGAGAAAACCATCATAATTATATGTGTGTGTGTGTGTGTGTGTGTGTGTGTGTGTGTGGTATTTATTATTATCAGTAGGAACCCACATCAACACTACTCTAGGTACTTCTTCTTCAGGAGTGAGGGGCCCTTCTCAGAACTGGTGAGGTCGTTCCATATACAATTATACCCGTACCGACTAATTACTTCAAAATCTGAGTGACAAAAGATGTAAAAAAAAATAAAAAATGTATGTAAAAAGGCAGTCAAAGTAAATTAATGCATAACTAAATTATTAATGGATGAGCAATATGCTACAAAATTATAACATAGTGTCAGACTGAAGAAAAAAAATTAAATGAAAAATACAAATAATAATAATGATAATAATAATGATAATAATAATAATAAATTCCTACATTAGGATTTCTAGTCTTATACACACACAAGCTTCCAACAAGTCTCACCAATACCGAAGTAGCATCCTAATCCATACATATACATACATACATACATATTATACTGAAGTCACAAAAACTATCAACCATCTCTTCACCTTCCCGTTTTAGTTAGGTTATTTTATTATTGTAATTTTATTTAATTAGTCAGTGTTTGGGTATACTGTATTTTTTTATTTTTTTATTTGTCATTGGTTGGGTATACTGTATTTTTATTTTTTTTTATTTGTCAGTGGTTGGGTATACTGTATTTTGTTATTTTATTATTTGTCAGTGGTTGTGTATACTGTATTTTTTTATTTTTTTTATTTGTCATTGGTTGGGTATACTGTATTTTTTATTTCATTAGTTGTAAGTGGTTGGGTATACTGTATTTTTTATTTCATTAGTTGTCAGTGGTTGGGTATACTGTATTTTTTATTTCATTAGTTGTCAGTGGTTGGGTATACTGTATTTTTTATTTCATTAGTTGTCAGTGGTTGGGTATACTGTATTTTCATTTTATTTGTAAGTGGTTGGGTATAGTGTATTTTTTTTTTTTTTTTATGTCAGTGGTTGGGTATACTGTATTTTCATTTTATTTGTAAGTGGTTGGGTATAGTGTATTTATAATATTATTCCAACTACCTGACTAACTCCACAATATTAATAATTATATCTACCCTGCACATAATTATTACATTCTACCAAACTAGCACACACACACACACACACACATATATATGTATGTATGTATGTATGTATGTATGTGTGTGTCTAATTATAACACCTGTCCTATTGTCCAAAAGCTATAGAACCCGAGGGAGTAGGAATTAATATAAC
>JAWQEG010007082.1:0-40378 GCA_033782935.1 Petrolisthes cinctipes
GGACATTCCTAAGGGTACGGAAATTAGGTCACAGTGAGAGAGAGAGAGAGAGAGAGAGAGAGAGAGAGAGAGAGAGAGAGAGAGAGAGAGAGAGAGAGAGAGAGACGATACACATATATACAGAGTGAATACATTTACTCCATAGATTCATTAAAAAGTAAAGATGCTCACGTAAACTCAGTCACACCCACTGACATATAACTTCTACACACACACACACACACACACACACACACACACACTTATACAGTACTTCCTTAATTACACACACCTATATATACTGTACTTGTATACTGGTAGATCCTCACAACACAAACCATACAAGCAGTCATTTACGTATGAGTTACACTGTCTGTTTTGTTTCAGGAGTGTTATGACAGGAAAGACTTTGGGAAGGAAGCTTTTGTTTATCTGTTCCAAGTAAGTAAAAAAAAAAAAAAAAAATGCTGTGTGAAGGCAACAGTTATTCATTTATGTTCAGTTATTTCTTTCCTTTCTCTCTTCCTTTCTTTTACACTCCATATCCATCTCCCTCTCGACCCTCATTTCCCTCAATTTTCCCTGACCCATCTCATTTACATTTCACTTTATTGTCCCTGTCATATCCCTCTACCTGTATACCTACCCTCATCTCCATCTACATTTACTATACCCTCTTCCTCCTCACTCATCCCTCCTATATACTCGAATCCCACACTTCACTCAAACTTTACTTTCCCACCTCATTGTCATCTTCTGCCTTTACTGCCCCCCTTACTTATATCCCTCTCACTCTTCACCCTCATTTCCTTCGTCACTATACTTTCCCTCTCCTCTCACCTTTCACACTATACCTTCTCCCTTCACACTGCCCATATATATTTTCCTTCGTCTACTCTTCACTTCCCCCCCCCCCACTTCGTTTTCCCTTCATTGATTTTTGCCTTCGTTTTCCTTTGAACAAAATTTTTATCCAGTCCATTTTATCACTAGAGGGAAGCTGTCACGTGTTTTTCTAAGTCACCTTCCACTTTTGTAGGCAACTGTACACCCCTGATAGACCCGAGACATAATAATGCTGTTGTATAATAATATCGATGTAACCTGATGACTGTGTAAACTAACATAAGCTAACTGTATATTCCTGTCACTAACCTCTTATACAACACCAACACCACGTATTCCATTACCCATTCTAACTTCTACCACCACCACAACAACAACAAAAACATCAACAACAACAACAACTACTACTACTACTACTACTACTACTACTACTACTACTAATACTACTACTACTATCAGTACTACTACTACTACTACTACTACTACTTCTACTACTATCACTATTACTACTACTGCTACTACTACTACTACTACTACTACTACTACTACTACCACCACCACCACCACTACCACCACCACCACCTAAACCCGCAACAAATACTACCGTACCACCAAACTACCACTACTATACAATTACTACCACAACTACCACACCTACCTCTCCCACCACCACCACAACTCTACTACTACAACCTTTCATCAACAACAACAACAACAACACTCACTACCATTCACTACCAGGAACAGACCCACACAAGCAACCAACCCACACAGTAAGATTATTTTCTATAGTATAATAGTGAAAGAGGAGGAGGAGGAAGAGGAGGAGGAGGAAAAAGAGGAGGAGGAAGAATAGGACGAGGAGGAGGAGGAGGGGAAGGTGGAGGAGGAGGAGGAGGAGGAATAGGAGGAGAAGGAAGAGTAGGAGGAGGAGGATCAGGTAGGCTAATGCAGAAAATACGTAGGGACTGAAGGAGATAGATAAATAAATAGATGGGTTGGACAATAGATCATTCCTCCTCCTCCTCCCTCTCTCTACCAAAGAACTATTACTGTGAAAGAATAAAATCTAAGGGAAAATACGCCAATTAATTATTATTCTCCCTCATTATTTATTAAGACTGTAATTTGGTAGAAAAGTAACAAACATCGAGGGAAAACAAAATACCGGATCCAAATCTCTCCTAAACTCCCTCCCATTCATTATCACTGTTGCCAATCACGAGGCCCACCCCTTATGGTAAAATTTTCATAGACATTCATTCATACTAACTGTTTGCGTAACCTTGCTGAAAGAAAAGAAAAGAAGGAAGGAAGAAGGGAAGTAAGGAAGAAAAGGAATGAAAGAAAATGGCGAAAGTAAAACAAGAAAGTGAAAGAAAGGAAGGAAGGAAGAAAACAAACGAGAGAAAATGACGAAAATAAAACAAGAAAGTGAAAGAGAGATAGAAAGGAAGGAAGGAAGAAAATGAATGAGAGAACATGGAAATAAAAAAAAATGTGAAGGAAAGAAAGGAAGGAAAGGAAGGAAGGAAGGAAGGAAGAAAATATTAGAATTTTTTTTTTTACCAAAGTGAGGCAAGAAAGTGAAAGAAAAAAAAATAAAACAAAAAATGAAAAGAAAGTAATGCTATGTATGTAGATTTAAAACCGGAAACTTCAAGGTATTCACAGCCTCTCACATTGGGCCACAGATGACCATGTTAGGTGAGGAAGGAGGGAGGGGAGGTGAGAGGGGAGGGAGAGGGAGGGAAGAGTAGAACACACCGTTAGGAGAAGACCAACAGGTAGAGAAAGATGGGGGAGGGTGAGAGGGAGGGGGGGGAGGGAGGGGAGGGGGGCAGAGTGGGGTGGAGGGAGAGGGATGGGAGGGGAGGGGAGGCCAGGCTGAGTTGTGTGTGTGTGTGTGTATTGAGATGAAGTAAGTATAAGTAAGCATGTAAGTAGATGTAGATAGGTAGGTAGGTATGTAGATAGATAAGGTAGGTAGGTAGGTAGATTTGTATAGTTACTTGTATAAGGAGACATGTAAGTAGATCTATAGGTAGGTAGGTAGGTTAGTAAGTAGATAGATAAGGTAGGTAGGTAGGTATAGGTAGGTAGATTTGTATAGTTACTTGTATAAGCAGGCATGTAAGTAGATAGGTAGGTAGGTAAGTAAGTAAGTAGATAGATAAGGTAGGTAGGTAGGTAGGTAGATTTGTATAGTTACTTGTTAATAATTAGGGAGGTAGGTAGGCGAAGTATAAATTGGTTTTGTATGTATGACTGCTCTGTGGTAGGTAGGTAGGTAAGTTGGTTGGTTAGTTTATATATGTATGAAAACTAGTAAAATAGATACCTGTAGTTGTTTGTGTGTGTATGAATGTAAATAGAGAAAAGGTTGAATATTGACATGGAGAAGAAGCAAGGAAGAGGAAGAGATGGGGAATGGGAGAAGGGAAGTAAATGATAAATGGAGGAATTGGCAGAAGAGAAGGACGAGGAGGAAGAGGAAAAAAGGAAGAAGAGTCTGATGGAAAGGAAAAAGAGTAGAGTTTTAATTAAGTGTTTATGGTGAGTATAATTATTACAGCATTTTCTCTTGTTTTCTTGTTTATTCCCTTTCTTCCCCCCCCCCCTCTTCCTTTCTCCTCACTGTTCAAGTTTATATTCAACTTTCCTTGTCTTCAAATGATATCTTCCTTCATTCATTTCTGTTATTCTCTCTCTCTCTCTCTCTCTCTCTCTCTCTCTCTCTCTCTCTCTCTCTCTCTCTCTCTCTGGATTGTTGTTATTATCTTCTGTTTTACATCCTTCTCTTTCCTTGACACTCGCTGTCGTATGCACCTTCTCATAAGTAAATAGTCTAATAACAATAATAATAATAATAAATAGTAGTAGTAATCTTAGATACAATATAGGTAATGATAATAATAGTCGTAGTCTTAGTAGTAACTGGAAGATCAAGGACTATGAGAAATGCAGAATTACAGTACAGACCAACATTCACCAATTTACAAACAGTCATCCCAAGCCAAAAATAAAAAGGTTATGAATGAATGAATGAATGAATGAATGTATGAATGAATGAGTGAATGAATGAATGAGTGAATGAATGAATGAGTGTACAATAGTTGTAATACATTACCAGTGCCTTATGTCTGGTCTGGTCAGATATAAAGAGGTATAGTAACGAGACATACAGTAGGTTCGTGAGTGGTGTCAAATCCCACATAAATATATACGCAAACATTCAGACAAACACTTATAGTCAAGATTCTGGATGCTTACGTAAGTTCCCGATACAATAGGACAAGGAACTATACGAGTAATTGTTTCCATAGATCTGTATTGATGTTAAAAGGAAGTAAAAAAGGAAAAGGAAGGAAAAAATTGGTGTATCATGTATAACAGATGATGGTGATGTAGGTAGTGTCATTTTAATTCAGTCGTATAATATGTGATTGAGGTTGATTTGTAGTCGTATAGAGTAATAATAATAATAATAATAATAATATGTAAGATATATTTGAGGTTGAATTCCAGTCGTAGAATAGTAATAATAATAATATGTAAGATTTGACCAAGATTGAGATGTAGTCGTAAAATAATAATAATAAAAATAATAATAATAATAATAATAATAATAATAATGATAATAATAGGAGAGATTTGTTTGAGGTTGAAGTGCAGTCGTAAAATAATAATAATGTGAAAGATATGTTTGAGGTTAAATTTCAGTCGTAGAATAAGAATGTATAAGATATTATTAAGGTTGAATTGTAGTCGTGGAATAAGAATATATAAAATCTGATTAAGGTTGAATTGCAGTCGTATACAAAATAAGAATGTATACAGTAAGATATGATTAAGATTGAATTGCAGTCGTAGAATCAGAATGTATAAGATATGATTAAGGTTGAATTGCAGTCGTAGGATAAAGAATACAAGCATCATATTAATTTCACATAGGTTGATGTAACGTTGCAAGGTTGGTCAGTCTTACCTTCTTCATTGCGTCGTCGTCGTGGGTGGAGCAAGTAAGTGTACTAGAGTTGCGTCATTGGGTCTTCCTCGTGTGTCGTTGACCTCTCTTCCCTTCCTTCCTTCTTTCCTTATATAGCCACTGAGACTTTAGTTACTAGTTTTAGATGGTGGATTTTTTTTTTTTAATATTATACTGTGAAATTTATAGCAACTTAATAGAATCCGTCAATTAAAAAAAACGTCGTTGGTGGTGTGCGGTTGTGTTCGTAAATAATATTGTCTTGCAAATTTTTTTTTATAGGCACGACAATAATTGATAGACGAGGAAAAACTTTTGTTGTTGTTGTTTTATTTTTCGTTAAATAATTTCTGTCTGTCACTAAATTTCTCTCTGTCTTGTACAACTGTTCCGTCACTGTCTGTCTGTCTATATTCACCTCTTCTCTTTAATGTCTCTGTTTCATAATTCTGTCTATATTTCACTTCAGTGGGACCCCTTTCCTGTTTCTCTGTCTCTCTCTGCTCCTCTGTCTATTTCTCCTTTCTCTTGTCGGTTCCTCTCCCTCTCTCTCTTCTCCGTGCTTGCTTTCGTATGCTGTGTCTGTGTGTGCGTGTGAGAGTGGGAGCGTGAGGGAGACAGGTCCGTTCAAGCTGCGAGTTGCCGGGAGAATGAGGGAGGAGTTTTAGTTACACCTCCAACTGGCTGGTCCCTCCCTTAATCTCCACCCCCCCCCCCACCCCCACCCACCTCCCTTTCCCTCATACCTTTCCTATCTATCTATAACTGTCTTCCTCAATCCCTCCCTTCCCCCCCCCCCCACTCTCTCTATCTATTTTTCTATCTATATCCTGTCACCAAATCTTTCTCCTCCTCTTCCTCATTAAAATTCTTCTTCATCTTTAATTCACCATTTTTTTTTTCTTTTCTTTATTAATTATACCACACCCATGTCTTCGACTTTCCCACTTCCTTCCTTCCTTCCCTCCTTCCCTCACCCCCTCCCTACCTCCGAACTTTCACCTCTCTCTCTCTCTCTCTCTCTCTCTCTCTCTCTCTCTCTCTCTCTCTCTCATTTCCCCTTCTTTTGGGTTTTCTTGAAGCTTTCTATCTTTTCCCCTTCGTTTTATCTTCCACCCTGCCCCCTCTACCCCTACCCCCCCCCCTCTTTCTCTCTCTCCCTCTCTCTTTCTCTCTCATTATAGACGCCATACTTTCTCTCCATGCGTACCCACCTGTCACTTTCTCTCACCTTCTTTCTCCTCCTTTATCTCCCTCTCTCTCTCTCTCTCTCTCTCTCTCTCTCTCTCTCTCTCTCAGTCACGGCCTGTAAATTTTGAATAGGAAATACACTTTGATGATAATTACCCGGATCTTCTCTCTCTCTCTCTCTCTCTCTCTCTACACCAGCCATATTCCTTGACAGTTTTCTCCTTTCTCTCCATTGTCCTTATCTCTTTATTATTTTCATCTCCCGTCTTCCCTCCATTCCATTCTTTTACTCTTTCCTTCCCCTTTTTCTCTTCATCCTAGCAATATGATCCCTTTCTCTTCCTTCTTTGTTCCACTTCCTTTCGTCCTTCTTCCTCCTGTTCTTCGTATACTATCTGTCTCCTTTTCTACACTTCCTTCCATCCCTTCTCTTCTTTCTATCTATTTCATCTTCTCCACTTACTTCCGTCTCTCCTCTTCCTTTCACCTATCTTCACTTCCTGCCGTCCCTCTTCCTCATTCTCTTCTTTCCATATATCTCCAATTCTCCCCTTCTTTCCGTCCCTCTTCATCCTTCTCTTCTTTCCATATATCTCCAATTCTCCCCTTCCTTCCGTCCCTCTTCCTCCTTCTCTTCTTTCCATATATTCTCCCCTTCCTTCCGTCCCTCATCCTCCTTCTCTTCTTTCCATATATTCTCCCCTTCCTCTTGTTCTTCGTTCCATCAATCTCATCTTCTTCACCTTCTTCCGCCTCTCCTCCTATACTCCTCAGAGGTGGATATGAGTAACGCCATTATATAATTTCCGTATTGTGTAAGGTATTTCTTAAACCAGGGATGATTCAGGCTCTGGAGAGGGTTTTGTTTACAGCCAGTATTTAAGGGGATAGTTTACTTTTGATAGATAGGAGCGCCTTGATTCCTCCCCAAAGTATGCATGGAAACAGATCCAGATGATGAAGAAAAATAATGGTATTCTGTTGCCTGAAATAGTTTGGAGGAATTATTTGCTCCAGATTTTTTACCATCCAAAAAAAAAAAAAAAAAAAAAAAAATGTGTATGCAGTACTGCCATGGAAGGTATACGCATCCCTTGAATCCATTCCCCAAATCAGGCTAACTCAATTCATATAATGGGATTGGTTAGTCTGTTGTATGGCAAACTTTGGAGGAATGTAGAGTCTCTTATTCGCCGGGAAATATATCTTAGCCAGTTTAGCCTTCTTAGGTTGGTTGGGGTTCTGGATATATGTTTGGTTTCCTCGGGGGTTAATAAGGGGGTATACCGTATGTAGGACAATAGTTGTAAATTTGGAACAACTGATTCCCGTCAGCTATTCCAAACAACAGACCACCACTGTTTTTTGTTAATCTGGTCCTGTTTCTTTACTCCATGTACAGTCGGCAGCACAAATTCGCTTCATTTCTCCTGTGTATGTATGAGATATAGTAACACAATTTAAATGTAGAGCTGACTGATATACTTCTCGTATAAACTAGAAACTGGTTCAGAATGCATCTCTCTGGTCATATTTGCATTATTAGATACATGAGATGGACACGAATTTATGCTGCTGGCTGTACCAAAAATACACTCAATTTAATACCAGACTATTTTTTCACCATAGGAATTCTTGTTGGTAGACTGCACCCCATGCACCCTGTTCGTTCACCAAAGGTTGGTTGACCTTTGTGTGGACATTCCTTTCTCATACCCGTGTACTTCACCACTTTCACATTCTATGAATACCTTCTCACCTGTATCTTACTTCCTCTGTAGTTTTACTTGCAGATGTGACCTACAAAGCAGACAAGGAAATTTACCATGTTTGTTATCTCTATCACGTTAACTTTGCTGGAAAGTTAATTTAGTCACGGACATCAATTTTGAATGGGAAAAAAATAACTAAAGAATAACACCGAGGATAATTTCATGACTTGTTTATATAGCCAGTCTGCCTTACATAGGTTACTCCTCTCTAGACAATGCTTCTTTTATTATAGCCACAGTTAATGAAGAACGGGGGAGTCCAAGACGATGATTGATAATAGATTTTGTCATGACCTGTCCCTGATGTTGTGTGGCTCTCCCTGTGTATTTGGTGCGATTTTTCATTTTATCGGTTTGCTGAAGTTGATTTTGTAGCTGAAATGGGGATTACTTGGTGCTCAACAATAAACTGTTCCACCAACTCTTAATTAAGTGGAATAAGGACCTATCAAATTTCCGCTTTTCAAAAGATCTTGAAACGCGAGTTTTTACATAACTTAGTAATTAAACTACAGTGTACAGATTTGACTGATTGTGATGGTTATAAAGTTTTAATTTGATATTAAGTGGTGTTAGATGATTATACCTTATCCTTTATTAAATTAGTAAGCTAAGAAGTACAGCCGATGACTTACATTGTGATAGTTATAAAGTATTGATTTTGAAGGTAATGACATTGATATTAACTGCAGTGTCAGTTATACAGTATTTATATTGATGGTAATTACATTGATATTAATTGGTATCAGTTAATATTATCCTTTCTATTTTCTTAATAAGTATACAGGTGTGCGTCACGCATGTCAGACGTTACTTGTTCTATTGTTTAATCATTATATGTTTACAGTATTGCCAGGTGCAGGGAAATTTCTCTGTTTTAGAAAATTTTGAAGTCCACACAGGGAAATAATTATATAAATATTGTTCAAGGGTAAACAGGAACATTTCTACCAGATGAAAATACAAAAAAGAAGGTCAATCTTTGAGAGTAAAAAAACAGGGAATTATTGAGGCAAAAAAGGGAAATTCTGATGTTGAAGTTGGGGTAAAAAGGGATATTCTGATGAAGAAGTTGAGGAAAAAGAAAAATTCTGATGATGAAGTTGAGGTAAAAAAAGGGATATTCTGAAAAAAAAAGTTGGGGAAATTTCGTCAAGCAGACCTCTGGGCCCTGGTAACATTGTTGTTTACCATTATGGCCGCTGTTGCTGTCATCCAAGTCTCCTATTACAGCCATCAAGGTCAGCCTATCATCGCTAATTAGGTTAAAGGGAATATAATTAATGTGAAATAATAATACTGATGGTTTATTTACACTATATAGATGATGATGATAATAATTAACTTAACTGTTGTTCTGAAATGTATTTACTTAATGCAAAGTTGATTTTCGTATTTTTGTGTTATTTTTTCGGGTACTCGTTCTTGGTGGTTAATTTATTCGGTAAATTTACAGAAGTACTGTGTTCACTATATTGTATATTTTAGTATCATTACCCACTATTTTGGACCATTCCAACACACTTTTCATCTATGGTGTTTTACAAACATAATTTGGAAATTAGTCTGACCTGACCTAACCTAACCTACACTACAGCAGACTACCGGGACCTAATCTGGGCAAACTACCGGGATATAACCGGTGTAAACTATCATAAAGTGACCGGGGCATATTCCCGGGACCTAGCCGGATGTGGTAAACACTGCGCGGTCCTAGCCAAAACCACAGTACTTCTGTAATAATAATTTGGAATACGTTGCAAAGCGTTAGGGAGTGAAAATCAGTTTATCGGTACTGTAGGTTATTGGTGCTTTAGGTTAGGTTAGGGCAGGTCTGGCTATTTCTACTAGAGTTTTAGAATATTATATAACTTTTTTTGTGACTGCAAACGGAGACATGGTTCAGAGTATCCTTCTTTCATATTTTTTTCCTTTCTAAAAGGTGTCCTTCCTCTCTTGTGTCTCCTTTCCCAGACGCCTAACCTCCATTACCATCACTACAAAATGAGAGGCTGTTCAACTGTTTTCTTTCTTTCCTTCTTTTTCCTTTATGGATGATGTCCTTCCTCTCATCCTGTTGCATTGTCAATATGTTACCTCCACTCTCATAATGTCCTAAGCACATAATTCCATACTGTATATGGACTCGTCTCAATTCCACTGCCAATCACACTCTCAAGTTAGGTTAGGGCTCCTTTAGTTTGCTTTCTATGAGTAAAATGAGCTGTGGAAGTCAATGAGACAATTTTAAGAATATCCTATGGTTAATTTTATTGCTACGCCCAAGTGTCATTTCTCAACTTTTTTTTAGCTTATGGACCCTGGCTGAGACGAGCTCTGATACAGAACAAATTTTCATCCTGGGTCCAGTATACTGTAGCTCAAACTGCTGTAAGTGTATCCTAATTTTTTTTTTTTTTTTTTTAATTAATACATTATAAGGAATACTTATAAGTGCATTGAATTTCAGGATGGAACTTGAGCTGATGTGGACTGCATTAGGGTGAAGAAGGTGTTGGTGTTACGGTGCACAAACTTCCAGCATACAACAGGAGTCAGCTTGCCCAGTTGCTGTTGTCATTGTTGAAGTGTTGGTGAGTTTTCTGTCAAGTCATAATGTACAGTATATATATACAGGGTGATTCAGAAATGCGTGCCGAAAATCCGCAGGTGTATTCCTGGCACATAATTGAATGTAAATTAGTCAATAACGATTTTGGAAATTCTCAATAGTTTATAAGTTATAGTGCCTTCAAGGTTTGAAGAGTGTGTTTAAATCTAGGGATTGTACCATAATCTTTCAGACATTTTGCTGTGACTGTACACTCTACAGCTTTTGTCATATTCTTTAGTAACTTTTACTGTGTTTCCAATGCCTTCATGGGAGTTAAGTAATTTCACACGTGTCTGAAAGATTATGGTACAATCCCTAGATTTAAACACACTCTTCAAACCTTGAAGGCACTATAACTTATAAACTATTGAGAATTTCCAAAATCGTTATTGACTAATTTACATTCAATTATGTGCCAGGAATACACCTGCGGATTTTCGGCACGCATTTCTGAATCACCCTGTATATACTGTAGCCTCATATTAAAAAATGATGGTGTGGTAATGGTATGGTGACTCTGTAGGAGTGTAGGGTGTCTATGGAGTCATTGTACCAGTACCACACCATTGTATGCATGAATATCTTTGGTGTTGATGATGGAATGGTACTGGTACAATGACTCTGAAGTGTGTTTATGGAGTCATCATACCGATACCAAACCATCGTCAACACCATGAATGTTCTTGCATATTGCCCAAAGTTGTTTAAATTTCTTGTATCTGTAGCTGTGCAGAATAACTGCCTTGTTCTCAACACCTCTATTGGGGTATTGGGGTACTTCTTATACCATTTATCTGAGGTATTTTCTACTGGAGAGCTGAAGGAGGAGGTAACAGCAAGGATACAAGCAGGATGGAATAGTTGGAGAAAGTGCACGGGACTGATGTGCGACAGAAGAGTGAGTGTAGGAGTAAAGGGCAAAATCTACAGGACAGTGGGGAGGCCAGTGATGCTGTATGGGGTAGAGGCACAAGAGGATAAGTTTGAAGTGGCAGAAATGAAGATGCTAAGGTGGATGATGGGGGTAACAAGAAAGGACTGTATAAGAAATGAAAGATAAGGGGAACTATTAAGGTGGAAAGGATAAGTAAGAAGGTTCAAGAGAGGCGGTTGCAGTGGTGTGGATACGTAATGAGAAAAGAAGAAGAGTGGATTGAAAGGATAATGATGGATATACAGGTCGAAGGGAGATTACTGTACGAGAAGTAATTACAAAAATATCAATAAAATTGCGGGAATAATGTATCCGTGTGGCAACAAGTACGCCGTGACTGACAAACTGACCGATACCAGCTCTTCTGCTCTGATTCCCACACTTCGTCACCTACCACCACACCACACCACTGTACCTTCTTTCATATTAATTTCCATTATTAGATATATTTCTGCAGAATTATATCCTGTTTTTGTGAAATTGTCATGCTTTTGTGTGTGCGCAACTGTGTATGGGAACCAGAGGTACGAGTGAAAGCACATGTAGTTTTGAGGGAGGTTGTGCATGTGGTTAGTCGCACTCATCAAATATAAGCCCGCGGATATCTCAGATCTTCAGATAACCCGACAAGGGTCTCCACCCAATTAATCCGAGTTAGCGAGGGTTTACTGTATCCTGTAGTTTATTTCTGGTGCCAAAAGTAATGGAAAGAATGGCATTTGCTTGTGTTAATTTTAGAGTGTGTAGGTGAAAGAAAATTGGGAATGTTTGCAAAAGAAAAGTGGAATGATGTTGAATGTGTGACACTTATATGTACTTTGGTTTTGTTGCAGGTTGTGTAATGAAGTTATGAAGACTAATCACATTGGAACCTCATCCCTGGCTGGCATCCCTACTACAGTTGTTACTACAGTGTCCGGTAGATGGTGAGATGATAATTATGATATGAGGACATCAGACATAACAACACTTTCATACCAAAGTTTTTATTTTGTCATAGTAGTGTTGGATTAATTAAGGGGATAGTATAGTTTTGTTTGGTATATTGGAGCACTTTGATTCCTCCTCTAAAGTATTCCAGGAAACAAGCAGGATCTGATTAAAGAAATTTATGGTGGCCTATTGTTGCTTGGAATAGTTTAGGGAAATCCAGTTACTCCAGATTTACCAACTCTTTAAGCTTAACAGTTTTATCTTGCTACAATTTCTTAGCTTGTCTGATATATTGCACTGGTTTAAGAAGTGTTGTTATTATATATTGTGGAGTTATTGTCTGGTATATATAGCACTTGACACCATAGTCTTTGTTTACAATCATAAGCTGCAGTATGGAAGAAATGTAATGTACATTTCATAAAAAGTTTTGTCATTTGTTTTCAAGGTCATAATTACAAGTGTTATAATATTGAAAGTAATGATAATCTTCCACCATTACTGCATCCCTTGAATTTGATGCAACTTACTCTTTATATTTAGTAACTCAAGTTATATGTTGACTGAACACAAGACCAGACCAAAGGTTGAATCAGAAGGCAGTAAAACAATTATTAAATCCAGTTCAGTTATACAGAAACTTGTACCAGGCCATATGGAGGCATTTGGTACTAAGATGGTAAAAGTAAACATCTGACTTAATTGTAATATTCCAGCTTTGTATTTCCTGCCTTCTAGTTCATGCTGATTTAATCTCCATGATATCATTTCTCAGTTCCAATTTTAGGGGGCAGTAGTGTTGGTAAATCTGGAGCATCTGATTCCTCCAAACTATTTCACACAACGGGCCACCATTATTTTTGTTAATCTGGTCCTGTTTCCTGGCATACTCTGGACAAATCAAGAAGCTCCAATGTACCGAAAATATACTACTCCTTTAACAGTACCAGCATTGCAGTATTTCAAGAAAATATACATTATTTTCCATTGGAGATGGACATGCATTAAATGCAAACAATCTTTCCATGTAGAGGTTAATTAATTATTTTGAAAAACCTTGTTTGGGTTCAGTAGTTCAATTTTCTCTAATGGAATACAGAGTATTTACATGAAATAATGTAAGGACGGGGCTTCCCTAAAACTCCTGTGTGGTTTTAAAGGGGTAAATTAATCATGGTAAATTGAAAGGTTACAGAGTCAACCAAACTGTCAGAAACAGATCCCCAATTGAGGCGATTTGTTTCCTGGGATAGTATGGAGGAATTAGTAGCCCTCTAATTTACCAAGAGATTTTCCCTCAAATCTATCATCTTTAAATGTACACAAGGAATTTCTGGACACCCTGTATAGAGGCTGTGTCAAATAGTATTTTCAAAAGTCTTTTCCGAGACAGTTTAGAGAAATACATACACAGCTTCAAGGTAAGTTTGCAATGCTGGTATTTTATTGGAGGGATTGAGGTGGAGTTTGATGTCAGTAATTTTATTTGAACCCTACACCCTTTCAGGTATCAATAAGTTCAATGTAACACCTGTTGGACCGGTTAGGATGTTAAATATAATTTATTTCTCAAATAAAAGAAGTAATAAAAATTCCATATTTATTTTTCCTCTATATACACCATTACATACTGCTTGTCCTCTCTGGCTTCCTTCTTGTGATGCTTATTGAGGTTCTTCTTCACTTTTTTCACTGCAGACCTGAAAGACATTGATTTAAGGTTCATTTTCCTTTGGTACAGATTGCATCCAGTGCATCAATATCTACAGGCAGTGTTGCTTTGCACAACCTTAAATACCAACTGGGAGGCACTTTTGGATTGTAGAAAGCAACACTGCTTGTAGATATCTAAACCCTGGATGCAATCTATATGAATCTAAAAGTTAACATGCCAGACAGGGTGTCCATAATTATGTGAACAGATTACCTTTCATGAACATGTAAAGTTGTTCAGATAATTTATGGACACCCTGTATTATGCAGGTTCAATACAGATTGCCAGGAAAAGTAGACACATTGTCCAAGTAGCAATAATTATGACTTGATTTGAGGAGAGCGTTTGTCCATTCCAATAAATATGAGCAAAGCTGAACTGTAATGAACATAAGTTTGTTCCCTCAGCCAGTCACAATGACTCAATTCTCTGTGGTTAAAAAAACTAAACATATTTTGCAAACCATCATCTGTGGTTTTTGTTTAGTAGTTTGAACCACAGGTGCTTCAGTTATATTGTTGCTGGCTGAGGGAACAAACTTTTGTACACCATAGTACAGTATGAGCTATTTTTCAGGGTGAATTCGAGGCCACAAAATCCCCTCAACTGCCAAAATAAATACCATTGTATCTAGGCAGTTCTGAAGTGTGTAGCCCTCCACTTCACATCAGAAATGCATCAACTGGACATGCAACACTTTCCTCAACTAAAAGAAAACTTATTCACTTAATAGATTACAATTTAACTTGGCCAACCCTGTAATGTACTACTGACAGCAAAAATGTTCACAAGTGCATTATGAACCCAAAATCTTGAGACCTTAAAAAAATTTATATTAGACATACAACCAATTCTTAATGTTGAAATAATATTGGGGTAGTTTAGTGAAGGTAAATCTGGAGCAAGTAATTCCTCCAAACTATTCCAAGCAACAGGCCATTATATTTGTTCATCTGATCACAATTCCTGGTATACTCTAAAGGAATCAAGGTGCTCTAATGTACCAAAAGTATACTATCCCCTTAATTAAATCTACCAACATAAGCCGACCATCAGGTTCATAAGCACAAGTAAATCGCATTCTGTTTTTAACAGTTACTTACTGTACACTCACCAAAAACAAAACATCTGGGAAGTGTATCAGATATGGAATTACCATTGACTTTTCTTAGCTGTTATGTATATGAGCAAAATATAAATATTACAGATTGCTTTTGTCATAAGTGCAGATCTTTAAACCCAAGCTGTATACATTACATTATATAAACACACAGAAAACATCGTAGCTCCATAAACACTCACAGTAACTAGTGATGCTTGTACTATTGCTGTAGATGGATGGAAGGAAGGATGGATGAACAGTGGCCAACAAATAGCGAAGGTTCATAAGCCTCTTGTAAAACTGAACTCTGCAACATAATACAAGCCAATTAATGTGGGTGGTATAAAAATGAGAAAAAATTTATGAGAAGGAATATAATGTGTCCATTTTGAATGAGATACTTTTGGGGTTGGGGGCTAGAAAGTATTTTTATCACAATTACTATCGGTCTGTGTCTGAAATGGACTGTAAAACCTACACTGTCATACTTCAAGAATGATGGAGAAAGAACTTAAGGCAAGGAGTTGAATGGAATAAGAATAGTGGAGAATGAAATACAAAACACCCAGAAAGAAACCAAAACATACCTGCAGAGAAAATGACAGTGTATTCAAATGAAGTTCTTGAGCAACACTGGATCAATCTTCAGGGTACTGGATTAACTACATAAAGTCTTGAAGTGTACCTCCTTTCAATTTTTCAACCGTCCTTCTCTTCCTTTGATTTTATTCATGCTTGCTGTCCCACCTCTCATCATCTCTGTCATCCTACAGGGTCTTCCAGGACTTTAGTATTCTTCCATCATCCTCAATTCAATGTGTCCATCCTGAGAATTAATAAAAGGTTAGTGTCCCAGTTTGGATGCACTGTGCACTATAAGCTCTTATTTACACTATACACATACTATTTGGAACTTAGATAAGTAATACAGTAATCAGAAGGATAGCATGATTTGTAATGTGTGTTTGCTAATTCTGTCCCAAAATGACTGGAAATGTAGGATGCCCAAAAAATACTAACAAGTAACCATGACATTATTGCCAAGGTGTGGTTATGATGACCCTGAGATTGCAGAATGTTTTTGTCCTCATTTTTGACATTGACTGTATATATTTAAAAAAGAAAATAAATTACAAACTATGGAAATTAAAATTATTTGGATTTTGGAGTTAAGGTTAATATACTGGTATTAAATGCAAGAAAAAAAAGTTTGGATCTCGCTTTAGAATATCAAAAAATGCAAAAATATATATTATCAACTATCAGAAAATTTGACAAATCCTGTACCATATACCGCCATTATAATTTATTTATAAGTTGATAAGAAAGAAACGAAGGAAAAAGGAAAAGAACTGAAAGAAATGACAAAAAAGATAGGAGAAATGTAGCAATAAATGAAGGAAGAGATGGAAAGTAAATACACAAAAGAAATAATGTGTTATAACCTATTAAATGTCCCTCCTTGGCCTTCCATAGGGGTTCTTTGCCCTCTACTTGCCCCCTCACACCTCTATTGGCTGAGTTAGTCATCACTGGTCCTGAAAAAATTAATAAACTCGATTATTATTTATATATACATAAGGTTAAAAAATACATAATTAAAATAAATGGGTAATTATCATTATGCCTCATCTGAAGCCTTCTAAACAAGTGAGCAAGGCTGCAGCGAGTGCCAATTCTATGCTGGGATTCTTGAAGACCATCATGACCTGTCTGGACTCAGAGATGTTGCTTACTCTTTACAAGTCTTTGGTCAGACCACGACTTGAATACTGTATGCTGTGGTCTAGGTCAGGTCAGGTCAGGTCAGGTCAGACTAATTTCCAAATTATGTTTGTAAAACGGGTATCTCCGAGAGAAACACCATAGATGAAAAGTGTGTTAGAATGGTCCAAAATAGTGGGTAATGATACTAAAATATACAATAAAGTGAACCCAGTTCTTCTGTAAATTTACCCCTTCTAATACTCTTTTCGGTAAATATTGAAAGAATTACCGTTATTGCGTACGGTTTTTCTACCTTCATTACCCACTTATTTAGACAATTCTAAGACTATTTTCTTCTGTGGAATTTCCTCTGCAAATGCCCCATTTCCAATGGGGCATTTTGAAATTAGCCTGACCTGACCTAACCTAACCTAGACCGCATCAGACTACCGGGAACTAACCTGGGCAAACTACCGGGACCTAACCTGGACAAACTACTGGGAAATAACCGTGATAAAGTACAGGAAATGACCGGGGCAAAATACTGGGACCTAGCCGGATCTGGCAACACTGCTACAAAATGGTAATTCTTTCAATAAATACCGAAACTTCATGGTGGTATTATATTATAGTCATAAATTACGCTTAGTCTTAGAAAAATTTGTTAGGTGTTGTACTGTATAAGACTCTTTCCAATATTTATTGAAAGAATTACCGTTTTGTAGCAGTGTTGCCAGATCCAGCTAGGTCCCAGTATTTTGCCCCGGTCAATTACTGTACTTTACCACGATTATTTCCCGGTAGTCTGCCCAGGTTAGGTCCCGGTAGTTTGGGTAAATATTGAATGAATTACCGTTATTGCGTACGGGTTTTCTACCTTCATTACCCACTTATATAGACCATTCTAAGACTATTTTCTTCTATGGCATTTTCTCCGCAAATGACCCATTTCCAAGATAGGGCATATTCAAATGGGGCATTTTGAAATTAGCCTGACCTTACCTGACCTAACCTAACCTAGACCGCATCAGACTACCGGGACCTAACCTGGGCAAACTACCGGGAAATAATCGTGATAAAGTACAATAAATGACTGGGGCAAAATACTGGGACCCAACTGGATCTGGCAACACTGCTGCAAAACGGTAATTCTTTCAATAAATACCGTAGTTTGCCCAGGTTAGGTCCCGGTAGTCTGATGCGGTCTAGGTTAGGTTAGGTTAGGTTAGGTTAGGTTAGGTAAGGTCAGGTAAGGTCCGGCTAATTTCAAAATGCCCTATCTTGGAAATGGGGCATTTACAGAGGAAATGCCATAGAAGAAAATAGTCTTAGAATGGTCTAAATAAGTAGGTAATGAAGGTAGAAAAACCTTACGCAATAACGGTAATTCATTCAATATTTACCGAAAATAGTCTTAGAATGGACAAAATTAGTGGGTTATGAAGGTAGAAAAACCTTATGCAATAACGGTAATTCATTCAATATTTACCCTATTTCCATACATTGCATAAGGCTTCATCTGAAGTCCATTTAATGACCATAATAAATAAAAATAAAATAAATTCACAGATCCGCCAGACTGCTTATTCAGCCATTAAAGAAAAATTCAATGCTTCGTACCCATATTTACAAAAACACCATTATTTACTTACCTTCACTATTTTATCGGTAAGTATGTCGATGAATGTGTGCTGGTATTACTAGTGTTGGTCCTCGTGGTGTTATATGAGCTTGACAATAAGAGAAACACTGGGAAATATGGAAAAACAAAGGATTGTTGAGTTGTAATGTAGTCATGGCGTCAGTGTTGCCAATGATAATGACGACGACACTATTCTCGCCAAAACCTATAGCCCAAACATTTTAATATATCTCATTTCCTCTCTCCCTGTATCAAACAAAATCAGATGCCGTTTTCTATTCCCATGTTTTTACCCTCTTTAAGTCTTTAATCCAAGATATTCCAATACCAGCCTCACACGGGCAATATTTTCACGCGCTTTTCCGACTCAAGTCAGTAGAAAGGTGTCAACGAAGAGATGCATGCTGTCTTTTGCAGAGAGTATATGTCTGCAGAAAGAGCTTGTGCTGTCATTCTTTTGGCCTTTTGATCAGAAAATGAGCCTAAAAAAATAAAGATGGATAAAGTAAAGAAAAAAGTGCAGCCATACCAACTTGCTTATCGTATGCTTCATTACATACACCTCTTCACCCCCCCCCCCCAAAAAAAGCATGTGTATGTACACCCACCTACAAAAGCGCTGTCGCCTCATCAAACGGTTCAAGAAGTTAGGGGTTTAATGACTCGTGAATCGAAACACCATACACAACATTTTCCAATTGTGATGCTTGTGGGGTTCATGACTGCGGATGAGGCGACAGCTCTTTTGTAGGTGAGTGTACAGTACCTGTACTGTATACAGCAATTGTTTTTTTCCTTCCTTCTGCCTGAAGGTTTGGTTGTATAAGTTTAGCATTTTCTTCCCTTCTCTCTTCGAATAATTCACAAGAATTTTTGTAGGAGGCAAGAAAATGTAATAATTCTTCATAAATTGTATATTTTGTAGGACTGACGTAAATACTGCATTCACTAATTTGCTTCATTCCTGGCTGACATCTACAATATGCTCAAACAATAACTCATTAGCTGTATAGATACAAACACTTAATAATATAAAATGAATTACTGCAAGTACATTTTAACTGAGTAACACAGTGAATTCAAAACAAAAATGAGTACATACCTGTTACTCAGATCTTCAAGTCTTTCCCCCAAATTCACCATACTTGATCACAGCATACTCACACACCTAGGACAGTGGTTTCCCCTTGAGGGTGTGAGCATCCCAGATTAAGAACCACTGGTATAAAGGTACCATTCTAAATATACATCGATTTCCTTTTCAGTTCTGTCCTTTAATTTTTGGTACAGAAACCATGGAAAATAACTGTACAGTACTGTATTATAGAATAAAGAAATACATGTATTAAAGTGGTAGAAGACAACCTGACATGGGTCCAACCAGAGTAAGGTTGTCTGGGAACATCTGGTGGCCAACAGCTTATTTTTGGTGGCTGCAGTAAAGCCAACTAAGAGAAGTACTGCACTTCACCACTGCATATTCCAAGTATGACTACCAGAATATGATGAAATTGTGACACTATCTCTTTCATGTAGCCTACAGCAGTTGCAGATGAATCTGGGACTTTCAGATGTATTATCATAGTTTTGTATGTGCAGTCCCAATATGTTGTACAGCAGCACTGCTACACTGCTGAATATTCTTGTTAGAGGTTGTCCTATATCTTAAGCAGTCTCAGTGACACCAAAATACTGTACTGTAATTCCTCTCACTCTCCAGTACTTCGAGTTCTGACTTAACTAGAATCTTGTTGGGCTTCATTTATGACCCATTCTCATTCAAATAGGGTATAACACATCTTGCTAAGCAGGAAAAACCATTCATTAATGCTCAAAAGAGTTATTTGGGTATGTTGGTAAAATCTGTAGGTAAGGCTGCCAATTTTTGCCCCCTTACATATCACCCCCCTGCAGATCTCACTCAGGAAGAAGACTTTCCTAAACATGGACATAATACTATGACAAAAAAACAAAAACAATACAGAAAGAGCTTCCTACAAGTCTTCTCTTTCCGATGTGAGATTTGTTGTGGGATGACATTGGTGGAAGAAATATTGCTGTAATGACAGGACACCACACTTCCTGACACTATTCCTCCTCTAAATTTATATTTGACAGACATAATTCCATCTCACACAGCAGTAATATGGGTTTTTTCCTGCTAGATCAAATTAATATGTTTGACCCATGGTGAAAGAATTAGTGGTGAATGAAGCCCCATAATATCTAAGTTAACTAATGTCAAAACATGGAATGCCATAATCAAGGAACTGAAAATTACAATCTATTCCAGCTTTAGGAGGGATTGAAGGGTGAGAGGAACTACAGTACAGTATTGTACCTGTTTGAGAACTACAGTACAGTACCTGTTTGGATGTTAACAATACACACAGTGCAGCATTATGAATGGTAATGATACCAGGACTTTACATCTGTAGGAAATTAAAGGCAAGGTCATTGCTTCATTTACAGCAAATGTATCTCTCCTTGTGAAAAAATACTATCCACTGAGTCAAGTTACTGCACACCTCGAGAAAGCATTGCAAGCCAGTCAACCCGAGTACAGCAGCCATTTTGTGGTTGAAACTGGCCACAATTTTTAGGCCAGTTATGTGATATTGTTGTGTGTGCCCATTTTGGGGTATTTTGCGAAGACAGATCAAAACTACAGTATATGGAAGTGTTACATGGGAGATACTGCCATGGAATTATTCCATGGCAATTACAAAATGCAAAGCATTAGTAATGAGCAAAGCAAAATTCTTGGAATAAGGGTATTTTGTATTTATATTTCAACGCTGATAAATCTGCTGTCTGTTAACTCCTTTCACTCCACTCATCATTAAATCTTCATTATCACAGCACTCGTGCACTTCATACTTCACCTCTGCTTTGTCAATTAAATACTCAAGCTTTTGGTCTCACTAATAGGCTATGCATGGCATGGGACACAATTGTGTGACAACTACCAACACAGTTCAGTATTAATAAAACTACTGTAACTTCCTTTACCACCATGAAAACCCATGTCACTTGCAAAAAACATTACTTTCGGTTGAATATTTTGCTGTTAACATTTAAGTGAGTTCAGTCTAATTGTGTCAATTTTTAATCTTCCCACTATGTATCACATAGTTTTCTTAGTACTGTACTGCCAATTGTCTACAAAATGGCTGCTACACCTATCCCACAGGATGCCTATGCAGCACTATTTCATTCAAGTTCATCATACACAAAATTTAATTTGATCTCAAAAATTATTACAAACCAATCATTTTGAGTGGCTGGCATTCCTATGGCATTTTGATGAGAAAAGTTAAAATAATAAAAAAATAAAAATTACACACTAATTGCGCTGCAAATCCCTTGTACCTAACTGACTCATTAAATGTATCACCATACTCTTACACAGCTCATTTATAATGCACTGAATATGAAGTAATTTTATAACAGTTCCAGATGGACATAAAAACTCATGCTTAGGATATAAAAAAACAGCACCCTTAGCCTTACACAGAGACACTGAAGTGAGGAAGCATGACTGGTCAACTTTTAGCTTGGCATCATCTTGGTGTTCAACAGATCACTGCCATTTATATGAAATTTCGATGTTTGTTAAGGCTTGTCAGAAGAAGAGGTTCACTGAAGATCCTTAAGACTATCATGATTAAATCTAGTGTGAATATAAATGAGACATCTAAAGTTTGAACCCACCCAAGGCTGAGTACAGTAATATAAATGAGTAAGTCAGCACTTTACCAACTACTTAAGGTGGGTTCAATGCCAGTTTCTTTAAGAGGACTTCAACTTCATACATAGGAAGCAATGACAATACATAATCTGAAGCCCATCCTGGACAGATTAATTTAGTGAAGTAAATTCAAGCTCCCTGCATACTCTTTTGTACTTCGGATTCTCATATTCCTTTCATATTACAGTACCAAAGTGGAAGCATTATATTCTGCATTCATGAGTATGGTGCATAACAACAGCCAAGGAGAGAACAACTTTCATCAACTTTACTTCAATTGTCTGATGTGGACCAAAAATTATGAATTGTGATTTTACCCATAATGTACAGGCTATTTATACACTAAACATGTACCAGTACATAAAATATTAAAATAAGTAACCTTATTTTCAGCAGTGGCTGTGTGATGCTGGCACCAAGTAGCAAAATATTAAAGTTGACAACTACTTCCCTCTTCAGGGTCTCTGTTCGCAAATGTATCTGGTTCATTCAAAGTTTTGGGCAAAGAATTTTAACATTATTATACCTCAGTGGCTTATCCAATATGCCAGAGTGGATAATTATCTTCGTAAAAACAAGCATGAATGCTAAGAATAAGGTACTTTTTTCCAAGGACAGAAGCTAATCACTCATTATATTGTGACATATGGGCAAGAAGAGGGTGTAGATCTTCTGCCCTAAAAACTTTGAATAGATCACAAGTGCGGCCTTTCATTAATCGTACCATACAAGACCTAGGCCAGGATGCAAGAGGAGTCATAGGCTGGTTAGTGACAATGAAGTGTAGGACTCCATGCAGTTTATGAAGCCTTTTCACCAGTCCTTGTCACCCCCTTGCCTATTACTCTTTTTGCACACAGTTCCTACACTGATGCTACCTATACAACACTAACTAAATTAATTTAGTATGCAATATTTTCCCAACTCACCCTCTCCTGGCCTGAGTAGAGTATGACTTAGTGGGAAAGCAAATGTTTTTTGTTTAATCCTCATTGCCCTTGAAAACAATTATGCATCTCTGTGTCCTTAAGTATCCTATATATTTAATTAATTAAGTTACTGGACATGTGGGTGTACTACTTTGGACACATTGAAGACTATGCAATATTAATCATCTTTTGTTTCCACTCATTCTAACTTAATCATTAAGCAGTATAAATTACCCTTTTCTTTGAATAGCTGTACATATAACAATAGCTTATTCATTGTAGAGTATAAATTAGCCTTTTGCTTTCATACACACTAAACATATGGTACCATTCTTTAATTATTATGCAGTAAAAATTTGCGTTGTTTTCATTTATATACTAGCTACCTGATTTTGTAGTATAAATCAATTTTATGTATGCTGTACTGTACTTAAGAGTACATAGCTACTACTGTGCTTTCCTAATTCAGTCATCTAGTACAGTAGTTCTCTCAAGGATGGGTTGCCAGGTTCTTTGACTGCTCTTCTGGGTCAAGGTTATAAGTGCTAATGCCAGCAGCTTTACTGTAGGAGTGCCCGTGACAGAGTACGTCTTGTTTCTTTGCTGGCCTCCCTCTCACTCACATGTCACAAACTGTCATGGCACTCAGCTACATACTAACATGAGTCAGTATTCAGTATACTGTATCATGGGTCAGTACTGTATTATGAATCTCAAGTCCTTACCAAGCCACTATTATTAGGCAATATACCTAGCCTTGACCAATGTATGATGGATCAATGATATATATTCAGGCCATGTCAAGCATATTAGAATCAATGACTGTAACCATCCTATCACTTTCAGGAATAGGAAGGTTGATCCTTATGAATCCATTTCATGAGGCTCACTCCCTTCCCATTATGAATACTACTGTGCTAGGCTAGAATAACTATGTAGCACAACCCTTCATGGCCAGGATTCAATCCTGCACACCACAAATTCTCATCGCTGAACCACAAATCCCTTTCAAGAGATCAGGGCATCTTTTACCTAACACATGCCAGGATCAAGAATTCTAAATATTGCATCATCTGTTCCTCATAAATTCATGGACCATTTTCCCAATATTAAAAGAAAGTTTTGAATTTTCATCTTCATCAACCTATAATAGCAATGATGGCCTTTTCCAGTCTATCATTAGACAATTGTTTCATATTGGGCTCACTTACACCAACCATGAATCAGCCTTGTGGTCTCTGGCTAGTCATTCTTAATCTACCACACGCTACCTTTTTTGCTCTTAGGAATACTTTAAGGGTTTTGGAACCCCTTTGGACCTCAGACAATCCCTTTCAATTTTTTAACTGTTCCTCCTTTCCCTCTATTTCCTTCGTACTTGCTGTCCCTCCAAACTATCTACTTCTCCCTCGTACTACAAGATCTTCTGGGCCTAGCGCAGTTTTCTTTCTTCCACTTCAATTCTTTTTCTTATGGGATCTGTGATATTGGCAAATTAAAGTTACTGATCACTCCAAAGTAAGCCATGAAACAAATGACTGTTGTACAGTACATGTATTGTTTTGTGGCAGTATGGAGGAATTGGTAGCCTCCAGTTTGCCAAAATCAACTTATCTACTTACCTAACAGTCGGAATAACAAACCACTACTTCAGTATCTGTATTATATAGTGGTACTCACTACCAGTGTTACCTACAGAAAATAATCTCACTATACTATGCACCATTCATATTCAGGCAGAGTACAGCAAGTTCTTCATACCACAGATGAAATTACAGTACAGTTCTCGTAGAAGTTTTTACTGCTTTTAATTATAAGTTTTTCGAGATTCTTTCCTGTCGTTATTTTAATATTTCATTTGAATATTTATTGTAAATTTCTTCATGTAAATTAATGCTGATATTGAATTTTGGAATCATATTTTACAATAATAAATTTAACCACTACATTTTCAAGGTAATATCTGACAGTTTATAAAAATTTTACTGGTTAATTTTACTTTCATTGTAATTTTTGAGGCAAAGTTTTCTTTAGCAACTTTCATGTCAGTCTTAAAATTTCTAGGGATGAAACTCACACAACATCAAAATATTTATTCCCCTATGAAAAAAGATATGGAGATTAATATGTTAATGCAATGTTCTTTAAGTTCACAGCATTTTCTATAACTGAATAATTAATACATATATTATTGACAGTAATTCCCTATGATAAAACTGAGACCTACTGACTTTGATTTTATTTTATTTTCTAGAGGTGAGAAATGCGCTAATGGTCAGTAAATATATTACATTTCAAATTTAATAGCTGGTTGACTTTCTCCTCATGCACATGGAAATGTTTGTCACAACGATTTCCAGTCATGGGATAGTTATCTTTTCAACGCCGCTTGAACTCATGGTACCAAAACTACAGTACTTTTCACTCACAAAAAAATGCACTACTTCACCAGACACTGAGATAGAAACTAATGGACATTTTTGTTTTCACTGACACTAAACTTGTCACAACTGGAGGCTGCCTGTTGTTGTTGCATTCACTTGCTAGTGTATCCTTCTCTGGTATTCTGGTATGGGAAGACAACATTACTCTTAAATTGAGAAGGACACTACTTGCCTTATGGTAAATGCAAAATGTGCAAGTTACATCCTCCAGTGGTGTGATGCCGGTATGAAGTGAAATATTGCACCTCGTTCACCGTAAGTCACTATAGCATCACCAACTAGTGTAAATGCCAGAGGAACGGAATCTCATTGTAGAGATTGAGATGATGGGATGGGGAACTGAACCTCATACCGATGCTTCTTCAATCACTGTGATGCTTCGGTTGTTGCCTGACTTGTTGCTACTTGGCAGTCCTCTCTGACTGGTCGATTGACTCATCTCTTTAATGGGGTCTTGGTTTGAAGAAGACGATGACGATGAAGCAGAATTCCCTCTGTCAGGTGGCCGATCTTTTTTCTTGGGAGAATCTTTACAGTTTAAAGATGACGACTGCCTTGTAAGTGATGCAAGTTTCTTCCTCCCCTTCTTGTCCAGGATGTATGGCAACTCAGTGGTCTTTCCCAGGTTATTCTCATACTCACTCATAATGAGGTAGTTCTCCACCTTGTTGCATGAGGTTATGCAATCTCCCAGATACTCCAATTCTTCTAGTAGGTGATCGGGGAGGTCCATGTCTGCAATTCCCTCCTCTGATATGCAGGTGAGTTCTGGCTTGTTCCTGGCATCTGGGACCTCATAAGGGAAGGACCGCTGCTGTAGAAGGGCCAGATTGGTGGGAGGTGACTGGTATGGTCGAGGGATTTGCTTGGTGAGTTGGGCCAGGGAGTCACGACGTTGGCTCTCCGGGCAAGTTTGCTTTACACAAGTCTGATCTCCACCGGTCCTGAAAGCACAAAGTTCAAATGTGAGCAGTTGAATAACCCACAATTTCAATGACTGAGTCAGACATGCCCAAAGTAATTTCAGTGGTGCACTGGTCTTGTGAAAAATTTATCTTTTCATTTCAGGAGTCAAGAGCAATATTCAAATCCCACTATATCCCGTTCAGGGTGTAGGTGCTTTAAGAGTTGTTGATCTAGGGTGTACTGTATTAAGAAAGTAATGTTCTATGTTGATTAATCCAGTTTATAATGGCCACTGACAACCAATTAGAGTACAACATTAATTCCTGCTATTTTTGGGATATCCTGTACAGCATCTACTTAAATATATCCATGGCTAGCAGCCTGGCAAACACCACTGGGGTCCAGTGTGTATCTGATGTCCATGTGTAAAAGAGAAACATAAGTGGAGAATTGAAATGTGCACAAAGAAGATAAAGACCCTATTAATACATTTGGCAAGGAGACAGTGTGGAGAATACACTGACTTACACTAATTATGTACAAAAAATACTCACGTGTGAGTGTGCTTGTGTCTGGCAGCATTCCTCCTGTGGATGTCAATGAGGAAGATAGTCATGGAGCCGAATATAACGAAGGTGGAGGAGAAGTAGTAACCTGCCTTGTCGCCATAGCCAATGTTGATGTAACCTGTAGTTAAAAGTTTTAGTTAAAAAATTGCAAGTGGCTTAAATTTTCGTCCGTATTCTACAGTAAGAAAACGACACTGAAATTATTGCAGAACAATGATAAGGAAATGATACCTGAATAGATACCTACATAAAGCTAAAATACAGCATAAGTTACGGTATGTCAGCAGCACTGTATTCTGGTTAACTCTTGATAGCACAACAAAATATCATTATAGTATGCAGTATAATGAAGTACTGTACTGGATTGAGCTAAATTCAACAGATCTGTACAGAATGATGGAAAACTTATTATTTTTATTATCTCATTAACAGGGTTATTAAGTCAAGAGAGGAAACTCTGGTTCCTTGAACTCACCAGTAATGGGTACTCCAATGGCTGTAGGAATGGCCTGTGAGCACTGGACGAAGCCCCAAGTACGAGCAAAGTTACGAGCCCGAACCTTTTCATAGGTGTACATCTTGAGAGAATAGTGGAAACCTCCACAGAAGATACCGTACAACCAGGCAAAAAGCACATACCCATGATAACCTGTTGGGAAGTTTATTTAATCAGTTTAGCTACTCAAGTCTTACCAAGCCTCCCATTCCATCTCCTACATTAAGAATTTTTCAATTCATTATCCTTAGTGTACATACAGTAATACTATATCATTTGAAACAAATATGAAAATTCCTAAAAAGAATGAAAAAAACTAAATTATTCAGTTGAAGCTCTGGTTATGCATTATACTTTCTAAATTAGAGATCATAATACTTTCTATATCTAAAAGTAAAGTACTGGACTGTAGTTTCTTTCTAATGAAGATGATGTATATATTCAAGAGTTTATGGCAAGAGTATTGAATGTAATAACTAAAGATGTGCACCACTACACACCACACCTGGCCAAAAACAACACACCTATACCACACACACACAAAATACTTGGCATAACATAAAACACATCTATGTCATTCAAACAACATATCACAATCATCAAAAACAAATGCATGCAAAGACTTAAGATCATTTGCCAGCACAACATTTGGACATAACAAAGAAGCCACAAGCACAGTATACAATCAGTATATCTGATCACTGATGGATTATGCAAGCCCTGCCTGGACCTCAAACCTCACCGAGACTCCTCTCAACACCCTTCAGACCATACAGAATAGAGCCCTAAAAATAATCACAGGCTGCGCAGCTACCGCAGGTACCACACCTACAGACCACCTTCATCATGAAACCAAAATCCTCAATTTCATGGACCACCTTGACATGAGAGGCATACAAACACTTGCTACAGCCTCCACAAACCCACACCATCCACTACACTACATGGCAGAACACCCACACATGCCAAGGAACATCAAAACCATGAGGAATGGGACATTTGCGGAGGAAATGCCAGAGAAGAAAATAGTCTTAGAATGGTCTAAGTAAGTGGGTAATGAAGGTAGAAAAACCGTACGCAATAACAGTAATTCTTTCAATATTTACCGGTATTCCTTGGCCATGATCAAAACAACACTCAGTACACGATATCATACACAAATACTATCATCTCTTACACTCTGCCAACCCCAAATCAGTCTCCAGAAACATATCCATACTCAAAGCACTCACCAATCCATCCAAACACTCAAGAACAACACTCAGCTGCATGCACGACCTCCTGACATCCACCCATCTGGCATCTGAATCCCTTCCCTTGAGGAGTGAAGACAGAGTCCACCTGGCCAGGCTGTGATGTGGCCACCACCCGGCCCTTCTGATTATATCAGAAGCTGGATGGAGCCATTGTGGATGCCTGTCCGGGATGCAACACAGCACCCCATTCTATTAAACTAATTATGGAAGACTGCAATGCACACAACCACACTCGCCAACAACACAACATACACTCTCTGAGGCCACTGTGGGAAAGCCCGGTTCAGGCCATGGCCTTCATCAGGAGCTCGGAGCTGCTCGACCAGTCACCACAGCTTTAGGAACTTCAACAACAACAGCAACTAAAGATGTGCTGCATGTGCAACATTATTATAACATTACACCTTGTTACATGTAAATAAAGAAAGTACAGTACTGTACAGTATAGTATCCTGCATACAATAAGAATGGATAAATAACCTATTTTACAAAAATAGAATAAATACCGGTAGATTGTTTTTTAAAAAGTAAAAAAATACTGGAAAATTATCAACATATCTGTTTTGTGTCTTTCTTGTCCCATTTCACTGGGAGAATGTTCAAATAATAGAAAAAAGTAATAATGAAATGTATGGTAAGAATTACCCTCGACAGCTGTGAAGGCAAGAGTGGAGACGCCGCAAAGGAACATGGAAGCCTGACAGAGGTACTGGCGCCCCACACGACACTCGGTGTTCTTCTGCAGTACCACGAACCCAAAGGCGCAACACCCCAACACCCACCCGAGCCCCAGGTATGTCTGCAGCAGGAGTACTGAAGAGTCCCCTAGGCCCTCTGCTTGTGCCTGGTGGGCCTGTCAGAAAACAGAAGGGATGTGGGCATGAATAGATAGAAAAGGGAACGAGAAATTTAAAAGTATGAATGATAAAATAAAGAGACTTTAAATGGTGGGAGTTAAGGAGGAAAAGAAAATGCTCCTGGTTGCAGTGGGCAGGAAAAAGGGTGAGGAAAAGTATGAAGAAATCGGATTATGAGAAAAGGAAGGGTATGTCATATAATGATGCGAGTGTTGATGATATCGAGATTATAAAAATTAATGGATGGAAATACTGCTGTACCTAATGAACTATTAGATTCTTCCAAGCATCTCACCAGATATATAATAGGCGTGGTGATCCCAAAGGAGGACAACCCTATGGAAACGAGGAGGATCTGGACGGTTCTACTCTTAAGGGTAGCAATGTCAAAGAACGGAGGCTTGTCGTCCAGCCTGTTCTTCTCCTTGACCTTGCGCTTCTGGTTCTTGAGGTGGAGTATGGCACGCCTCTGGGGGTGGTAGAGGGACGCCGAGCGGTAGAATGTCCCCATCAGGAAGGTCAGGAAGATGACCCCAGTGACTGCCTGTAGACCCAGCCGCCACCCAATGGATCTGTCCAAGACATATACCAAATTGTTACACTTTAAATGACTGACATCTTTTGTATTTTTTCTTGGTTAATAACTGATGCCTTTTTTCCCCTTGTAAAGGGGAGGCATTCATGACATTCATAGTCAAACAACTATTCATCTTAACTTATACACAACTACTTTCATGTTATACAATATCAACTATAACAGAAGATATAAGCAGTCAGCAAATTTTACATGGAAATGGGTTATATACAAATGAAAACTGTGAGTAATTCGAGGTCTGGGATATCCCAAAAACTAATATGTTGCCTAATAACAAGTAGCTACCATACTGCATATGCTGGGGAACTTCACACACATGATGGAGCTGTGAGTTGAGGGAGATTTACTACTACAGCCATTCCAAATATTTTTTTACATAGGAACCCCCTTATATGCCAGTTACCTGGTGAGCTGAGCTCTGACCTGGCCAAGGTGGCAGGGAACTGTGTGTCCCTGAAGCCCACCAGGTTGAACACTAATATTTCCTCTATTTTATGACCACTTTACCTGTGTTTTTTCTGCTTCATTCTACAAAAAATGGAATTATAGGCAGATCACTTTGGAACAATAACCAAAGGTGAATAATGTCATAGGCATATGAGGGATGGAAAATTATTATTTTGAGGTAGAAGATTTCACATTTAACCACAGCCCAAGATCTGTGGAGCATAAGTGAGGTAAGAGAATAGCACTCCAATGTTTTTCTACATTCTTATATAACATAATTAAAGCTACGTACGGGAACACACGTGGTAAAGGCGAACCATACAATAATACGTTTTTTTTTTTTCTATAATTTGCTTAGTGATAGATCTGTGAAGGACATGAGAGGACATTCCATTATCTGAAACTTTGGATATTTTTTAACATTCCACATACTTACATGTAGCTCGAGTGGGGGTGCAGTAGGTTTTTGTTTATTTACGTCAAGGTCCTATATTACAGATAGAAAAAAAATTGATACGGCAAAAGATCGATACAACCTGAGGGCACAGATTAATTTTCCATGGCTCCCCTTCCTTTCCCATCTTTGTGTACATACTGTACGTCCCAACACGCCAAGGGTTGCCATGAAACCAAATTAACCAATACATACTGATGTTCTACTATATTACTAACTCCTTTTAAGGTGAGCGTGATGTGAGGAGGTCTGAGGAAGTTGTAAAGGTTTATTGTGGAAGCAAGCGGGATTGAACGACCAGGCGCGCTTGTGGCTAACTTTTATGGCTGGAGGAGAGGCTGGAAAGGTACGGTGTATAGTTCAGAAATCACTGTCAGGAGATAAAATATGGATTACCCACAACACGTCTCAATAGATGTGAAGGTCGCACAACTTCCCATCTTCAACTCTTGCCCTGTGGTTGTAGTACATGTACGACCCACTGGTTCTCGTACGAGTAACTGATGTTTAGTAAACATTATAGTAAAAATTATCCATTTCTTAATATGTACTGCCCCATGCATAATTTCACTGGTAATTTTTAGCAAACAATATGTCATTATCAACTATAATAGCATAATCCTTATATAATAAAACACCCATTACTACACCCTCCCTGTCCTCCTTCGATCACACAGCAACCTACTGTAGCCTACAGTACAAGGCTACAAGCAGCAAATCTTATCAAACTGCCAACTTTCCTCGCGGCTGCATGTGCAATTTGCAAAAATGGCATTCGTCACCATTACACACGATTTGTTACCGTCTTATTTTTAGTTTGAACATTCAATTATCACAAGAACTTGATATATAAAGATAAAGTGGTTAACTCTTCACCAATCAGTATTACAGTATTACCTCACTGCTGAAGTTGGCTAATTGGATGGAGACGAATTTGTTCCGTCAGCTGGTCGATTTCACAGTAGGTGCTCATCTATCTGGTTGACTGGTTCTCTCTATTAACAGACTTCAGTTTTTCCACTCACCACAGATATCAGTTCACAGAATCACACATCGCCACCCACCACTATTATCAAAGGTTTATGGTAAACGGAGGGTGTCAGGACTCAAGGGTACAAAAAATATAACTAATTAATTATACAGTACAGTAAATGTGTCGAAGATCCTTATATTCCTTTAATTAGCGCCAAAGGGAAAACTGTCGACGGGAAAATCAAATTTCAAACTGCATGCACCAGTCAGGTAGTTCCCCGACCCCCACCATCCTTTAGAAGCACCGTTTCATGCACACACAGCTCATTATTCAAACTGGCAGCTTAATGAAGTTTGACGTTCATAATCTGAAGAGAATTAAGTCCATATAAATGAATATTCAGACCATCACCCAATGTTCTCTAACTATGGTTTACCTCTTCATAGCAACAAAACAGATTAAGATTTTAAGATAAATGTTATTTTTTTGAGAAAAATTTATATATATATATATAATATTCACACAGTATAATCACCTAACATTTCTTTCGCGAGGTACTACACAAAGAAGTTGTCTTTGTTTGATACGTTCATCCGCGACGTTTGACTTATTTTATGTTTTTGCTAAAACCAGATTTGATTTTTCTCGTCTTTTTAAGGAAAAACTCTGCAGCTAAAAGAATAATAGTAGCCGCAGTGCTTGCAACTCCGGCAGCCACCTCGCACAAATTTATACTATTATTAGAGAAAAGGTACTGGCGGGAAAGTTTGGATGGGTACGTTTCCTGGGTGGGGAGGGGAAGGAGAGGATCGGAGTGGGGTGGAGTAGTAGGGAGAAAGACTGGTCGGTTGGGTGGAGCAAGACAAAGTGAGGGTGGAGGCAGAAGGAGAAGAACGAAATGGGATAAAGACGACGGGGAAGGGTGAATGAATCGAGGCAGAGAGAGAGAGAGAGAGAGAGAGAAGAGGAGGGGGGGGGTGTAGAAAGAGTATGCAGGGGGTCTGAGGGAGGGAAGGAGGAGGGGACGGTCTCAGAGTACGTGTCCCCTCCTCCCGTGTTAAAAAGATGGATGGTCTTCTTGGAGTGGCCCTCGAACATGATTTGTGGGGGTGGAGGTCAGCAAGGGGTTTGGGATCGCTTCGGCGCCTCTGTATTTTTCGTTCTTCGGCGCCTCTGTATTTTTCGTTCTTCGGCGCCTCTGTATTTTTCGTTCCTCTTTGTTTTCTCTTCCTCCTTTTGGATTTTTAAGAGAATGATAATTATACGGTCTATTGGTACATTAGAGCGCCTCGACTCCTCCTCCTCCTCCTCCTCCTCCAAAATATGCTAGGAAACAGGACCAGAATAACAAAACTAATAGTGGCCTAGTTATTGCTTGCATGGAGTAGACTGGAGGAATCATGCAGTTGCTCTAGATTTACCAACACTGTGTAACTTCCCTCTGAATTAATATCGTGTCTCTTCCTTCGCTTTTCTTTTCAGCACTTCCTGGAATCGCTATATTTGGGACATTAGTTGTGCTAGACTTTTCTTTAATTTTATCAGGTCTTATCTACTTCCCTCGTGCGCATTTTCGGGTATAGAAAGTCCACATACAGTCCGTGGATTGATAAAAAATAATTCGAATCGTAAGCCCTAAAATGAAAGAAACTACCAGACGGACGGTTGTGGTTTGGGTGGCTGGGGTGAGAGGGGGACGGGGTGAGAGGGGGAGGGGGTATTGTCTGGCTCCTTCCTCTCTTCATAAGTACTCTTCACCGGTCATAAAATAGTGACATAAAGTCCTGCATTTTACACTTTATACGGCGAATCTATACTTCCCTAAATCTGACCTGTTATTGTGGTGTAGCTCATTGTTTTGACATTGTAGCCTAGTAACTTAATATTATGTGTGTGTGTGTGTGTGTGTGTGTGTGTGTGTGTGTGAACTTTTCGACCTCCCGTGAAGTCCTGAAGAGAAAGATGCTGTGATATTGGTGACTGGAGTGTATTGTTGTTGATGGTGGTGACAGCTCTGTGTGATGGCTGTGGTGAGTGTGGCTACTGACTGTATAGTATTTTATTGTGAACATTGACTGCCTGTTAAAGTGTAAGGGGCGGCACCTAACACATGACATAGACTGTGTAATCAGTCCAACGTTTTGATAATCATGCAAGACGTAGACATTCAAAATTACGTAAAGACATTCATAATTCGTCATATCTTTAAAAACTAGTTTGGGCATAACTCAGGCCCTGACTGTACAGGATTTTTTCCCTTAATCATTACGAAAAATATCTTCCAAAGTAATCTAAACTGTTGCAGGAAATATCATAGTCCACACTTACTGACAATATGCCAACATATAAATATTCCGTGACGATACCAAAATTGCAATAGCTTTTGAGTTTCTTTCCCTCCCTGTTTTGCACCACAAACTAGAGGAAATATTATCAATGACTGGACGAGTCTAAATAGCTCACTCTGGTGACCCTTGAAGTTTGTGATCTGAGAGGAAAATAGCAAGACCACGTTTGAATTTCCTTACTCCATCGTTCAATTTTATCTATTAAGAACGTCATGCAAAGTGTAAGAGAATAGTGCACGACCAAACTCAGATCGTGGTGGCCTGGACACAGCAAGAAATAGTTAGAAAAATCTTTATGGTGAATATCCCAACATAAAACTTTTATTTTTCTTGATAATATTAGAGAAAACAAAGAATGCCAACAGTAAAGCTAAACATTTTGTTCGCAGTTAGATGCATAAATTTCCCGAAACATTAATATTTACAAAGCTGCACGTGGGAATTCTGGTGATGTAAAGTTAAATGTAAAGAAAGGTTTGGGTGACTTGTCCCCCTCAATCAACACACCTGTTTCCCACAAGACAGGGATTTACGCTTGTCCTACTTGAGAATAAACTGTGAGCGAAATTCTGGGATCCATCTTTCCACTTAGCAAGCATATATTGTCAAAGTAACTCGTGTAATAGAATATTGGCACTTGTTTACTGGATCATATTTGTGCCTTTGCCTCAAATTTCAATATTTTTCCTTCTGACACGTACCGTACTCCTTTTGATATTCTCTCTTTGGTTTTACTCTTCTTCCCTAACCTTCCTTCTCGCTCACATTATACCGATTTCCTTTCACAATTATAAATATTTGTGTTGTTTATTATATAAAATAAAGGCTGCCCATTTAACCTCCCCATTTTTATCCACCCCCCTCTAACCCTGACATGCACGAAGTAAAGGAGGAAAAAAATGCTAGAAAATAAGCAATATAGAACAAAGCCTAAATTTCATTAGCCAGAAGGAATTTTTTTTTTTCAAGATTAAGAAATTAAAGGGGGGAAAAGACGTCACCCCCCTACCTCCCCAAATTTAATTACATCTTCCTCGTGACAGAGAAAAGGTTAAAAAAAATGAAAACCGAATATTTATGAGTCATCAATGAGCGACGGAGTAAAAACAGAGAGAGAGAGAGAGAGAGAGAGAGAGAGAGAGGAAGGAAGAGTGACATCCTCGCTCTTCTTCACTATATTTCTCTCCTCCTCCTCCTCCTCCTACAGTTCCTCATATTTATCACTTCTCATTTTTCTCTCTCACCTCTTTCAGCTACGGTCCGCTTGATTTATTTTCTTCCACCATTCCCTTTCTCCTTCTTTCCTGCCTTATCCATCCTTCCTTATTCCCTCCCTTTCCTCAATCTCATCTCCTTCTTTCCTCCCTTATCTATCCTTCCTTATTCTCTCCCTTTCCTCAATATCATCCCCTTCTTTCTTCCCCATCCTTCCCTATTTCCTTCCTTTCTCCTTTTTTCATACCTTATCCATCCTTCCTTATTCTCTCTCTTTCCTCAATCTTATCCTATTCCTTCTTCTTTCCTCCCTTCTCCATCATTCCTTCTTTCCACCATTTCCCTCAATTTTATCTCCCTTCTTCCTGTTGTCTCCCATTTTTTCCTCTTTAATTCCTTCACTGTCTTTTTCTTCTTTCCTCCCCCTTCTCTTCCCTTCAATATCTCAGTTTTCTCTAAAATCTCCCCCTTTCCCGTCTTCTTTTCTATTTCTTCACTTCTTTATTTCTTTATTCACCTTGACCTTTCATTCCTCCTACCTACAATTTTCTAATCGGGATTCTCCTTCTCTCCTATCCCATACTCCTTTTTTCCTTAATTTATTCTCTCTCTCTCTCTCTCACACACACTTCAGCTCTTCCTCCTTCCTATATTTCTTCCTCTTCTGTTTTATCCCTTATACTTCTCACTGACACCTGATTTCTTCTATTCCCCTTTCCTTTCAATCCCCCAAGATAGTCTCGTCTCTCCTTAACAAAACTCGTGAACGACTCTGGGCACATTGGAAAAACTATCGAGGAGGAGGAGGAGCTTTAATATTATTCCTCTGTAAATGATTAACACAGCTCATGATGCCCTGGAAATAAACAAGCTATTTTTTCACTAACCCATCGTCTGAGGTGTCAAAATGTTTCACACGAGAACTGCACCTATAGTATTTTTTTTATTTTTATTTTTATTGTTTGTACTGTAGTCCCCTCCAGACTCTCCTTCCTCCCCAAGATGGTGGAAAATGCTGGCTTGCAAACTTGAGCATCATTTGCATATTAGTGGCTGAAGACTGATGTTGGCATCACACGGACACTTAGCATAATTTACTCAGTCTTAAATACAGATAAAGACACAATGCTGGTTTGCCAAGGATATCCAAACAGTGAAAGGACTTCATATCTGTAATCCTTTGTAGTGAATTTTTTTAATGATCTGGAGTGGATTATCAGTAGGAGTTAATAATTGAAATACAGTTCCGAACAGTTGAAGGGGAAATATTGTTTTAGCTTCTGCATGAAAACATTGGGTACCAGTTATTGATATAAGACCTATTATTGATACAAGAAAGTAATTATTCCTCATGGTGATCTGCTTATAAATATATACTCAACTCTGTATCTATCCCTTACCACAATAAGAAGCAGACACATGGAATCTGTTCTATTCAAGTGTAATGTAACTGAGGTGTCGAATCCCCTTCATCTGCTCGGAACTCATGTACAGTCACCACCCAACACTGTCTACAGGCTAAGATCATCGAATAAGCATCTTACATTTTGAAAACAGTTCTGGCAAACACGGAACACCTGAGGAGGAATAAAATAATTGACGCACAAATTATGATAGACGCCATGTGTACATCATAAAAAAAAAAAAAGTGAGAAAGTTTATTATGTCTTGAAGGAAAAGAAATTCTTGTGTGAGATGTTCTGCAACTCAGTGGTGGACTAAAGCAAAATTTCTCATTCAAATTTATGGTGGTAACTTCTTGCGATAGTATATATGAGCATTTTACACACACACACACACACACACACACACACACACACACACAATACTTTACTTGCTGGTAAAACCTTATTCAAGCTTAAAGTTAGAGATACAAAATTATCCAATGTTCAAGATTATCCTTATAGTAAATATTTAATACCAGACATAAAGCAAAATACTATAAATATCGCTCTCTTGCTGCTAATGATATCCAAAGGTTAATATAATACATAGTTCAGTTAACCATCAACAAGAAATCACGTCTTAGAATACTTAGATAATAATAATATAACTTACATTAATGCCAAACTATATTGCAACGACACTATAATAACTACTTGGTCCTCTAGTTTTGTGAAATTATAAAGAGTACCAGCATGTGTTCATAAATATAGAATGAACATGTGTACCGTACATATCGCTACATCTTCCAGACATCTTTATTATCAGTGTGTACAGATTGGCCCGGTGAAACATGGCCCCGGTCTCAGTTCAGGGCATCATTATTAGTACTCGTAGATTTTTCCTCCTCCTCCTACTCCTCCTGCCCTCCTGCTCCCCTCTCTCTCTCTCTCTCTCTCTCTCTCTCTCTCTCTCTCTCTCTCTCTCTCTCTCTTTGCAGATTTCCGACCAGTCACAAGCCTCTCTCTGGTTTTCTCTCTCTCTCTCTCTCTCTCTCTCTCTCTCTCTCTCTCTCTCTCTCTCTCTCTCTCTCTCTCTCTCTGACGGAATATATACACAAAAACTCGGATGATTATAATAAAGGTCACTAGGGAACACCAACCCCAAAAAGATTTAAATAACAAGTCCAAGGAAATGATAATGTATAAAAAGATTCCACCACCTTTGTTTACCACCTGTTCACTCCTCGACACTTTATCAGGCAATGCATCTCCTCTCTCCCCTCCTCTCCCTCTCTCCCTCTCCTCTCCTCTCCTCTCTCTCTCCCTCCTCCCTCCCCTCTCCTCCTCCACCCCCCCATCCCTCTTCTCCTCTCCTCTCTGTGTTGGTTGGGTGCGATATTTACATTCACACGCGCGACCAGGACGTTGATGTACAAGGGACCGATAAAAAAGTGTATGCTACCCGTCCATCTTCCAACTGCATGGGGTTATTATAATGAGGACCTGTTGGGGATGTGCAGATTCCCGACCAGTCACAAGTCTGCCTCTCTCTCTCTCTCTCTCTCTCTCTCTCTCTCTTTGCAGATTTCCGACAAGTCACAAGCCTCTCTCTCTCTCTCTCTCTCTCTTTCTCTCTCTCTCTCTCTCTCTCTCTCTCTCTCTCTCTGAATACATAAACAATATATCTTTTCTCCTTCCTACACTCACACGTTTCTTCCACCTCCTCCACTGTCTCTCACTCCACACCACACCCTCTTCCACTATCTTTCATGCCTTTTTTATTCATCATCTCCCTCCTACACCACCTCTCTCTCTCTCTCTCTCTCTCTCTCTCTCTCTCTCTCTCTCTCTCTCTCTCTCTCTCTCTCTCTTCGCATCCTCTTCACTTCTCCCTCCAAACACTTCTCTTTATCATCCTTCACTGCTTACTTTTATATTTCCTCTTTCCTCTAAACTACACCCTCTATCTTCATCATCAGTACCATGCTTTCTCTCTCTCTCTCTCTCTCTCTCTCTCTCTCTCTCTCTCTCTCTCTCTTCTCTCTCTCTCTCTCTGTGTGTGTGTGTGTGTGTGTGGTCATCTCCTATCATTGCCACATTTCAGAGACTCCTCACCTTCACCTTACTCTCTCATCTCTCTTCCTCTTCCCATCATCTTCTTTGGCTAGCTAGTTTCTCCTCCTCCTCCTCCACGTATCCTTCACTTCTTCCCTTCGCCTTGTCTCCTGCACCACCACCACCTCCTCCCTTTCTTTATTTACCTTCTTCACAGTGTTGTTATATTCCTCCTTTTCAACAATATTCCCTTGTTATCAATTTCTCTCCGTCTTCTCCACGTTCTATACTTTAATATTTCTCCTCCATCAATTTCCTCCTGTTTCCCCCCAAAAAATTTCTCTTATCAATTTTTTACAACCTTTCTCTTTCCATCACCACCATATTCCTCCGCCACTCCCTATACCTAAATTTTCCTCCCCATCTCTCTCTCTGTTTCTCTTTAATTTAATTTTTGTTTGTATCCTCTTGTTTGTGTGTTTGTTTCTGCTGGCGTTCGTTCGTTTGTCGACATTTCATTTTTTTTTTTTACACTTTTTTTTTCTATCTTTCCACCGCCCCGACTCTATACCCTTTTGGTGCTTAATTAACACTATATATACCCACACCCATCCACAACACATAAGTCCACACCCTTCTATAACCTTCCACATTAGCATTCATTCATTATATCACTCCACCAGTCCATTTCAAGTTAACACTATACATAAGCACTCTTCCCAACACCACATAAGCAACTCACCACTCCACACCACTCGATAAAACCAACACTCCACCCCAAGCACTCCTCTCCACAGCACACTAGCAACTCAACACTCCACCCCAAGCACTCTTCTCCACACCACACAAGCAACTCACCACTCCACCCCAAGCACTCTTCTCCACACCACACTAGCAACTCACCACTCCACACCATTCTAAAAAAAACAACAACACTTCATCTCATTCTATTACACACACACACACACACACACACACACACACACACACACACACCAAAAATACAGTATAGGTATAGGTTACAAGGCAAGCAATACTCACCCTATGGCCCCTCGGATGAAGAGTGACATAAGTGTGATGCCCAGGCCACTGCCACTCACCACCATGATCTCAACAAACTCACGCCGTCTCTTGAAGTACTGTCCCACCATCAGGGTCGACGAGTCCCGAGTCATGCCCACGCCAATACCTGAAGGGGGCGCAGAAGTAGTGAGTGAGTGAGTGGGTGGGTGATAGAGAAATAGTGTGGTTGGATTAAGGAGTGGGATGGTGAGAT
>JAWQEG010007083.1:0-57500 GCA_033782935.1 Petrolisthes cinctipes
GTTGACATGGTGTTTGGCGTTTGGTGCGGTCTTTTTGGGGGTCTGTATGTATGTATATATATAAGTGTGTTGATCCCAAGACTCACTGACCAGGGCTCCCACAACACACAACTAAACTTTCCTTGAAATACTTGGGAAATTACCCTAGATGCAACTAAATTACCTTAAACATTCCCCCGGTTTATATACTACTACATTATTATTTTTTTGCACAAAGAGTACGCAAGATAATAAGATATAACAAACTCAAGAAGCTGGCAATTAATACCATATATGTAGCATATAAGTAAGGAAGAACAATCAAACATAGTTCCAACCTCCTCAAGATAAATAAATAAATATTTCTTGAACAAAGCTGATGTAATCTTTGCTTGTAGCACTTTTTAAGTTGGTACTAGATATGACAAATTATTTTAATCCATAATTTGTGTACAGTAAGTTACAGTATTATAAAATGAACATATATATAATCATAGTATTCAAACCGTAATTACCCTAGACTTTATATTAAATCACCTTAAAAATTACCTTGGACGAGTCAGAATTACCCAATCTAAGGTAATTACCTTGAAATTGCGAGCTTTGTCCAGGAGTAGTAGGGTGGGGTTAGAGGTACAATTAATGGTGTTGGATTCTATTTATATCCTCCCGAACCTTTTCATCTCGATGCTACTAGAATGCTCTCTACAGACTTCGATTTTCCTCGTTTATATACTCGTCATGCACCACTATATGAATTAATATTTCCCATGCTATGTCTTATGAAAACTGTGTGATGTTGGTTTACATCTCGTCTGCATCAGTATTAATTTGTATTGTCTGCCAGTTGGTTTAATTAAATATATTCACCTTCTCATTGGTTACAAAGTCGATAATACGAACATTAGGACGAGTCGCCAATATCGGACCGAAGCTTCCAGAACCTACTGTCACAATATAGAGAGAATCGATAAATATATTGTACGATTATAACATACAATGAACTCCAATTTATATTTTACTGTAATTTATGCAAGTCATCATACCCAAGAACATTATCACTTCAAGAGACAACTCGTTATTGTTTTGTAAAGATAGAAAACGTATTTCGTCTCATCCTGTTCCCGCCTCTCGGAGAAGTGTTTACATTTTCCTAATATTATTAATTTTATAAAGGGTGTATAAGTTATTCAAGTGCTTTGTGGATCCCGGCCATGCCGTTGAACTTTTCGATCCATTGCACTCCTCCGATCACAATATTATTTCCATATCCTGTACGTCCTATCGCTTCCGTAAGACCTTTGGACCCCTCAGGAAGAGGAGGTGTTTGTGGCGCCAACTGAGAGCCACAGAAGGATTTGCCACAATATTTACAAGTTTTACGATTTCCCGAATCCCAATTATCCCATGGAATGATTTTTTTTTTTTTTTCCTTGGCCGGGGTCCTTTGAGTGTGCTGATCGCATCAGTTCACAGAGGTGATCCTCTCGGTCATGGACGAATATATACATACCATGTTCTATTTCTCTTTCCAATGTAAACAACTGCGCTTGTTCAGGTTGTTCTACTGCTGTCCTCAACGAGGAGTGGGCTTATGGTACTGACAACTTCACACCAATGAAGCTTGTGTCCTACTGTGAATTTCGATAATTTCGCGGCCGGAAGCGCGCCTAAAAGATCTTTCACCCTTGCCAAATACAATGACCTATCCAAATCTTTCTCCTCCCGTTCCTTCTGGCACCTCGCTAAAAATTTCTCACTATATAGCAACCACGGTCTAAGTAGTACTAAGCAGCATCTTACTTAGTTTATCCACTTTCCCTTCTCTGTGGTAATGTTGCCATAGCTTTACCTGATGCAACTGAACTTTTCCCTCAAACCCTTGCCTCTAACTCCAGTTACCCCAAACTGGACGATTCTCCTGGCAAAACTATTCAACTGTGACACAGTCTCCGACTCTCCGCCCTTCACTGACTTGTCATCCAGAAAACCTCTTCAAAGGAAGCGTTCTGTCCTTGACACTCGGAAGGCAAACGGTCTGGGTGAGATTCTTCCTATTGCCTTTAAGACAAAGCTCACTCCCTGCCTAGGCAAACTATTCTGCCTTTGTCGAAAATCTAGTACTTTTCCTTCCCGTTGAAAGTTTGCTTTGAACCAATTTGCTCCAGAGTGACAGCTCCCAGCTCTCCAACTAATTATTGTCCTCTTTTGGATAAAAAAATTCACAATCCCTTGAATGAAGCAAATATTAAAAAATTCTGATCTCGTCTGCCCAAAGTCTTCATATCTATCCAGAACTGCAGAATTCAAAAGTACCTTACTTTTCACCACCATTCTAATCACCGTGGTGGTGAACTTCTGTCAAGGGAGTTCTACTAGAGCTCCTTTCTCTCCCCCTTCCTGATCCATGGTCATCCTATGTTCAGAATTTGTGAAACTTTTACAACTGTGCTAGACATATCACGAGTACGGTATTGGTTAGGTCAGGCACAAAGCATAAACTACCCTCATATGGTTTCCATAACTTTCTTTCTGGCTGCTAAGTAGCTGTTGATGGTCACTACTCATTAAGCCCCTTCCACACGAGAGGCAAACGACCCCGGGCAGACACTGTTACCAATTTTGTGGGTGGGTGGTGGGCACAAGTGGCCAATGGATGCTGGGGACTGTTTGATCTGGTAACACTGGTAAAAGGCAAGAGAATTTCACTCGGTTGCCAGTGCCCTCCGTGTTTTTGCCTCGTGTGTGGAAGGTGCTTATAACCCTCAGGCTATCAACAGTCAAAATTCTAAGGACTCCAGCCCTATCACTTACTTCTCGTCACTAATGATCTTTGCTGTACTTCTATCACAGGAAGGGATGCCATACACTAGCAGCTCATCATTTAACTTTAAGGGGACAGAGTGGGTAAGTAATAGTCAGGGGGGCATCACATATGGGGAGAAAACTCTGGCAAATGTGAAGGGTGATTAACAAGAGACTTCGGTTTAAGGTATGGGGCTGGAGCCAAAATGACATGAGATGGGATAGCAGGGGCCAGAGTAGAGGCAGATAACAGAGGAGCCAGCAGGGATGGAGAAGAGAGAGACCAAGTATTGCAAACTAAAATACAAACTGGTAGTCTTTCCTCATATGGCAGAAAAGAAATGGCAGCCATGTGGTAAAAGCCACTGGACAGGTAATGCAATGATACAAGTAATGAGAGCTAGACCTAGAGAATATATATAACAGGGGACTATTGATACAGGTTTAAGTACTGTATTATAAATATGATAATCTCAACCACAGGGAGGCTCAGATTGATCCTCGACAAATAATGCGACTGCAAGTTAGTAGTTATTGGGTATCAACATCAACAATCACATGAAATCTTTCTGAACTTGGCTTGGCAACTAAATTTCCACCTCTAGACAGGAAAATAAAAAGGTTGAAAGAGGATCCCATAAACACATTTAATTATAAAAAAAAAAAAAAAAAAAAAAAAAAGTAGAATGCAGCACTTTGTCTGCTTTTCAGTTGTGCCTGGAATGAACCAATTTTTTTTAGCTAATATATTTCATGTTGCGTTTAGATAATACCTTTTTTCATTATAGTTTTTATACCTAAGGCTTTACCTATCAAAGTAATAAAAACAATCCTTATATCAATGGTTATGTTAGCAGTAATACATTTACTTGCAGGTATTACATGATATTTAAAGCTAGATGAATTAGATCTTTGAAATAAATTGTACTGTAATGTAAAGTGTCTTTACTAATATTTAATGAACTGTCTCAAAACAATTGAGCTAGTCATCTAACTTGACAACTACAATATGACTCATATCACCTCAAACAATTTAATGGTGTATTGAAAATGGTTAACTTCTATTAAGGGGGGTAAGACATCAATGAATAGGAGATTACTGATTACTCCAAACTATTAGCAACACCCAACAGTCAGTCTCTTTCACGACACTTTGGATGAAGCATCAGACACCTATATCTTAACCCCCTTAAAACATGCTTCAAGTTAGTAATTAGGTAGCAATCTAGGTTAAACAATTGAATACTGCTGCATAGGACTATTGGGTATCCCTAATAATTTCAAATGCATATACAGTACTGTACAATATTGTACTGGCACCCATCACTGTAATACAAGATATATGTATCACAGTGTTTCTAGATCTCCTTTATCAGTAATCCATTTGTTAAAATAAAGCTTAGCTACCAATAGATTCCACAGTATTTCATTGTAAGAATACACCAGAATGACTGACACATTACGAAATAAAAATTTATTTTTAAGAAATCTTAATTCTACTACCCATATGTCACAGGGTACAAGTTATTTTCCACATACAACTTGTAAAATTTTGTTGCAAGCTGCTACTGTATGGAGAATTGTATCAAAAGTTGAATATCAAATTTGCAACAAATTTTAATCTACACCTGGAATGGACAAAAATTGAAAAACTCATAACAAGGGCAGAGACAGAATATATTTGAATAAGAATTACACGTAAAACTCATAGAGTCTATGTTAATTAACTGCAATAAGGATGACCATCTGCATTCTAGGTACACAGAACCCATGCATATTACAGTTCTCCCCTTTTCACACAAAGTTTTGGGCAATGATCTTTTAACATGACACAAAACATGAAATTAAAAAAGTTACTAATCCAACAATTAATGCTCAGTAATTTGAATATTATTTTCCTGTGATTAGAAAATTATCATTCTCCAACATTCATTATACAGTACCGTACTATTAAAAAAAGGAGAAAACCAACGATCACAATACAGGAACCATTCCTAGAAAGAGTTCCACAGACAACTGCTCCATTTATATAGACTGGGTATTCATAGCCTGTTTGTAGACTCATAAAAAATACTATCTATACTCACTGGCACATGATGATGGGCTTGTGCACAATCATAAAAAATAAAAGGTACCTGTGTGGTAAATTAAACACCTTAACCTAACAATGCCTTACTCCTACTATCTGCAGGAATGTGTTACATCAATGGCCACCAGTCTGTTCCTGATACACTTCAATAACGTCATCATTTTCCATTTCCAGCTGCAAGAGAAAATATAGTTCTGATATTAGCCAAAGGTGCAAAATTAAATAAAAAATACCCATTTATTATGCTTACCACATTTAAATAGTGTAACCCAAGTGAGGATAGTAGCAAGTATGATAAAAGCACTGATAATGCTGTACAGTGGCTGCAAGAATATGTAATATATATACTTTTAAACCTGAAAGATCCCCTCTGTAAAGCACACTCAGGGGCATTTATTTATTAGGTGCCCGAGGAAGGTGATTGAGAGGTGGGACAGTAAGCACAAAAGTTGATAACAAAAAAACATAAAAGGGACAGTTGGAGAAGTGAAAGCCCCTTTAGTCACCTTTTACAACAAACAGGGATACTGGGGGAGGTATTTGTAGCCCCCTAGTCCAGGGGGGCACTCAGGGGGACATCAGCCTCTTAAACATAAGTAACTCCACATAGAAAATCATGAAAGCACACCCAAATCACCCTCAAGTTATCAGCACTGTAGTACCACACGCCTCCTGCTAACATTAAGACTTCACATGGAAATAACAATGAGATCAGATGAACTCAAGACGGTAAAATTTAATGTCATGTGTAGATGTCAAATATAATGTTTGTTTCTCCAAGATGATCATGAATACTGGTACAGGTGCTGTATTAGCTGCTCTAGAATGTTGAGGATAAAAAAGAGTAAGACTTGTCAACCAGATAGATCAGTGAATGGATCCCCCAAATGGAAAATACTAAAAATATTTATCATAAAAACATCTATATGCCCTGATGTACAGCAATGGACAAAATACTCACTGCTTTGGGAGTCTCTTCATCGTTTATACGTCGACCGTCAAATAGGAAGCGAAGAGAAGCAACTGGCACACCTACACGTTCACTGTAGGACTTCTTTAACTTTCCCATCTGTGTTGTCATTTTCACACGGAAGTGGATTTCATTGGAATCCTACAAAAAACAAGTAAATAAATCAAAGACTGCTCAGCTGAATAACTAAACTGCCATACACTCCATCTCAATAACTATTCTGCACAACACTTATTTTGTAGGCTGTATTAAAATTATAAATAAGTTTTGAAAGTTATCACTACCAATAAAATACATAACAAAAGCTGCTACATGAAATTATGGCAATACTTTTGACAATTTTATAATCCAGCAAGACAATAAACATTGATAAGATAATTAATAACAATTATGGGATGCTTAATGATACCACTGTTTCCCCGAAATAAATTCTGAACTGAAATCTAAAGAATAAAGCCCTTCTCCATGAGAGAAACAAAAAATTATTGTCATTGTTACAGCACATGAAAGAGGTCCATCATAGATCACTGTAGAGACAGATCTCGCAGAGATGAGACATATCCTGTTCTCATACCATTCTTAAGATTCTCAAACTATGAGAAATACTCGACTTTAGGTTCTGACTCACCTAAGCCTCCAAAATACAGACCAATTTGGGCCATCGCTACCACTCACTTTACTAAACTTCCCAAGCTACAACTGGAACCAGGCCCTAAGGATTGCCCCAGTCCTAATTAAGCCCTACATAGGTTGATTAGGTTTGCTGAAGTCAGGGATGTATACCAAATTTGTATTTTCTGCTCAATATTATGGTAAAGTTAAGACGAAAACAATGTGCATATTGATGATCAACTTTAAAAACAATCAAAATAAAATAAAAAAGAGTAAGAAAAGAAAAGATATAAAGGATGGACTACATTTCTTCCCTCGATAATCTTATTTTCCAAACAAAGAGGGTAGGGCTTTCAGACCGAAGAAAATTGTGGGGTAAAACATGCAACACAAACTAATATGCCATCCATATTTAACACTAAACCTCTAGTTTTAACCTTTGTTCCTTGTTTACTCCACTCGCTTGCATTCATCATTGACCATGTTTACATCAGCTCAGCTGCTGCTCCCTCCAATCTTCTACACCCTCAAACTATAAATTACAATCTAGCTCATTCATATGACATCTTGACAAGTATTGAAACATTTTCTCACAAGATCTGATTCCATTAGCAACTTCTAAGTTCTACTTCAATGGCTTATGGTACAATCCATTTTTTATATACACCAAGTCTTCATCTCCATGCTAGATGTAACCCTTTGCTAGGTATGATCCTATACTCTCTATATCACTCAGTCTAGTTGAAGCTGACACAGTCATGGCTGTCTATACAGGTTGTGAACTGACACATCACAACTTTATTCTACATTTAGAGGATAAGAGTAAGTTTAACAATTTAATTATTTATCATGGACTTATCAAAGACCAGAACAAGGATGAAAATTGTCACAGAGACCTCTCATGAAATAATAAAAATAGATTTTGTTGTCATACAAACACTGTCGTCACCAAGAACTGGAAAAATAATCGTATTAAAGTAAGTCTATATATATATATAAACATTACCTAACTATTTTGTATGGTATCTACTTGTTTTAACCCACAATTTCTCTTGACATTAAAGCCCTGCCCCCTTTGTGTGAGGCATACAGTATCTTGGGGATCAAACATGGTCAAATTTCAGTGTCACACTTTATTTCATCTTTGAAAAAGCAGGAAATAATGGATTATCCAAAAGAAGTTGGTAAAAAAAATTGTGTTTTCCATTTCTGTGGGGCTCAACTTATATTCTACTGAATTACCCTTCAATTGGTTCTCAACCTGTAAGCCTCGCTGCTTCTTTATGCAAGGCATTCAGCCTCTTCAAAGTCAAACATGGTCAATATGTATAGTCGCTCTTTTCTTTCAACGGATAAAAACGGAATAATGAATTATCCAAAACACAATATGATAATTTTGATTTTTCCACTGCTATACCTAATCTTACTGTTTATACAATGAACTACTGAGGACATCAAAGTATAGTCGGCAAAAAAAGTTTCATTACAACCCCTACGTTAATTTTAACATTGGTAAATGAGGTAGGGCTGGTACTCCGCCGACTGGGCAGCTGTGCCTCGTCATCCGAGACTGGTATCGTCTCGGGCCGAGGCAGTGACAACTTTTTTAATACAAAAGTTTAGCTGATTTTAAATTAAATTTTGAGTGTTCAAGAACTCTTACTATTTAACTATTCATTATTAAACATAATGAAATGAGTTTGAGTATTTTAGAACAAGAACAACCGTGAAATACCCAGAAAAAATAGCACTGGGTGAAACAACGTCACTCTTGCTTGAATGCCTATGAGACACTGAGGGAGGACCTGGGTGGCCCTCGCGTCACACCTGACTCGCCAGTCATGCGTACCAACATTACATCACTGTTAAAAGGATGGTAACAAATTTTTTTGCCGACTGTACAGTAAGTCACTAATGAATGAAACTTGTATACTTCCAGTCACAACTGGTAACTTTTACACATAAACCAGATAAATCTTGCCAAGAGCTCTGTCTGCTGTCCTGGGAAAAAGGAAACAAAGAAAAGAAAGCTGACAACCATTTCCATTATTTTTTCCCAAGAGTGCTTACTCTATGTTATGAACGGAAAGAACACACACCAGTGGAAAAAAAAAAAATTTGACAAGTACCTTCATTTTCCGTCAGCCATGTAAGTAACAAGTTTTATGGTTATTCATATTGTATATATTTGTAGTGCTTAATGTTAATGTAAAAAGAGTGAGGTAACGATTTTTGGACAGTAACAAATCAACCTTACATAACCTGGACTGTGGTTACCTTTGGTTCCAAAGGTAACCACAGTCCACATTAGATTAGGGTGGTGTGTCCCCAAATAAGATATAATACTGACATACCTGCTGCAAACATAAATTGATGGCAGCACTCTAAACATAAGTGAGATTTACCGAAAATTACCTAACCAGGTTTTCTACATTTCCCATTCACTCTTGTAAACAAAAGGCCAATCACAATAGTTTTCCTCAACCATTTCCAATCTGATTCCACTCGGGTCAGGTAATCCAAGGACCAATTTTTCGTAAGTATAATCCAACCAGGTAAATGAAGAAGCTGGTTAATTAACTAAACGACCCACAAATTAAAAGGTATAATCATAAACCCATCACGTGGTTGTAACAGAAACTCTACCCTGGACTATGACGAAACACCGAGGCAGGCAAGCAGGCAGGATGCAAACACACGAATAATTAATACCCATTTGTTTCACCCGGATTGTATGTGTACGGGTAAAACCAAGTTCCCACAGTAGGTTAGTAGTACATGTAGCCTCATATATAGATACATACCTGTCCTACCACCTTAAGTTTGATGTACTCGTTCCCTTCACCCTCTGGCTTGGCGTCCTGTCGGGGAGGAAAAGAGAGCAACACATATTAAACACCTTCTTTCTATATTATCTTTTCTTTGTGATATATTAGCATCTGTACCAATGTGTGGTCTGTTGCACCATCTCTCATGTAAACACCGTCACTAGTTGTAAATTGGCGTACTTACAGCGTTATCCGACATTGTGTGAGGTGTTTGCGGGCACGCGTGGCTCTTCTAGACCCCCAAACAACAAGAATACAACTTACAGTGTTGCCAGGTGTGCTGGACGACATTTCCCCAACTTCAACATCAGAATTTCCCTTTTTACCTCAACTTCAACATCAGAATTTCTCTCTTTACCTCCATAATTCCCTATTTACTCTTGAACATTAATGGTCTTTTTGGTATTTCGTCTGGTAGAAATTTCCCCGTTTACTCTTGAACAATCTTTATATAATTTCCATGTGTGGACTTCAAAATTCTCTAAAACAGAGAAATGTTCATGCACCTGGCAACACTGAGTCCAGCATCCATCCGGGGTCTGCAAAAACAAAGATGGCAGCAAAAACTGGCGCCAAATTCAAAATGCTATCCTAACCTTTTGTACCTGGGGATTTTTATGGGATTTTTCCGTAGCAGATATGATAGCTAGGTTGCATAGTTAAATATTTGGCCATCAAGCAACTTATACCGGTGAAAGTGAAGATATTATTATGAACTAAAGCCTTCACGAACCTTCGTTTTCGATGATCCCTGTCAAGGGAATTACAGAAATAGAAAACGGAGTAGGATGTTTAACCTTTATGATTAGTAACAAAAAGACCTCAGTAATGCATTTCATATATGTATATTACTCAGGAGATGAAGGAAAAGACTAAGATCATTCACAGACAAGTACAACTTCTATTATTACCTAATTAGTTTAAAATTCAAAACCATCTGGCAAGTTATCCTGAAGTTAAGATTTTGGCGGGAAAATCCAGGTATCTTTTAGAAGTCTAAACAAAGAGTTCAAGCGGTAAAATTCGCATCACATATTTGAAAATTTATTTCAGTGACTGAAAATCATGCAATTATATCACACATATGAATTCATTTGCATTCTACATACATATATATTAATCGGGAAAAAAAGATGCATTTATATACCTATATATCCCTATCTAAATTCCATAGCTATAATGTTGGTGTACTCTACATTATTTATTAATGACCTTCCTGAACAGCTATGGGAATTAGCTTTTTGCAAAGTTCATGGAATACGAGCTAACGTCATCATTTTGCAATAATATTAAAGGCAACATTGTTCAACCTGATATTACCTCATGGCTCATGCACTGGCAGGCCCTAACATGTTATCCAGAGGCAGGTACTGGGAACCACCTGTACGGCTGTATCCCCAGGCCATTGCCTTCGCCTTGGGAGTTGGGATGATGTCTGATGTGAGCTGCAGGCTGCGGGTAGTATTTCGGGGCACCTTCGGCTCCAGTCATTCCCATTCAATTCTTCAATTGTTTCCCCTTTCTTTCTATCGCCTTCGTGGTTGTTCCACCTCTCTATCAACTTCTTTCATGTCCTATATGGTCTAGAGAGGTCTTCTTTTACCCTCAAGTCCCTGTGCCTGGAAGTTGGATCAGTTCACTCTGGCTCTACACTCACTACTACTCACACCCAAAGTCAAACTTTAAAGCTCTAAAGACGGCGCACACTGTCACTGTATCGTACATTATAGGCTGTGAGGCCTATTATGATATTCAACTGACTGTATAGTAAAAGTGTATATTGTCGTTCACACCCTAGTCTGACACTCATCTTATATCACATTTGGACACCGGGTTGGTGCAGAAGCAGAATTAATTATATATTACCAGTAGGTCAGTAGAGTACTGTACGTGATAGTGATTAGCGTACTCCACCTTCGTGCCAATTGCCAGGGGTTAACTGGCAAAGATTCGGAGTGATTTTGATCTGAGCATGGAAGAAGACCGCCTGAGGCCTGGAAGACCGGTCCAATACGACAAGGAAGGTGATATAAGCAGACCAAGGAGGGGTGAGATCTCAAAGGAGATCACTGTCAGTGAGTCAGTGACTGTATATAAACAAAGAGTCATGCTGCCAGACTGACCATGGCCAACATATGGTATTGTCTTGTAGTGCTGTGGGGGCTACTCTGAGAAGCAAGGAGAGGTATGTCAAGGGTATCACTGTCCACTCAAGTAGAGTGCTTTAGCTACATCCTCTGTTCCTGAAATGAGAAGGTCTGTGGCCCATCTGAAAGAGGGGAAGGAGGCAGGCTGGGTCTGTGGTAATGTTGGACAACTGAAGGCAAGGAGTGAGGCCATAATACAGGGATTGTATGCAGTTCTGTCTGCTATGTGGCAGACTTACAGTATTACCATTCCCCCTGAATGGAAGTGTCTGGTCATCCTTGCCTGGTAAGGTAAAGGGGACCAACAGAACTGCAGAAACTACCAAGGAATAACTATGTTCAGAATGCCAAGGAACAGTGTTGCTCATCTGTTGTTGGAAAGTGTTCACTACCACCTGCCGTGGACACACAGACCCGGTAGTCTGGTTTTACACCCAATAAGTCAATTGTGGACCGTATCCTAACACTTCAATTATTGGCAGGATATGCTTGCAGTCTGTCTGTCTGTCTCGAGATAGCATTTGACTCATTGTGCTCAGAGAGTTTCAGGAGCCTCCTGGGTCTTGAGTCTAAGAGATATCCCAGAGGGCAATTACTGGTTTGATGTCTTGCCTGTATTCAGACACCAAGAGGTGATATCCAGCAAGGTAAATAAATACATGCTACGCTATCTTTACCTTGATGTCTAGAAATGGTGGTGGGATCTCTGACTTCTTTCTAGTTCCTACTGGAGTTACACATGGGTGTATCCTTTCCTCCACACTATTCATCAATAAGCAATGAGGGAACTTGGAGGAGAGGGGTGGGAAATTGGGGTGGCAGGCAAAGTATCTGAGGGGGATAGTGGCCCTCCAAAGGTTGGCTTCAGTAGGTAAACATAGAGAAAGATTCTTGACTCTTCTCTTTACTTCACTTCTCACAACATAAGTACAGGAATATTGCTTCTCAATCTAATCCTTATAAATAACATAAACTGATACTTTTATTACCCATAGATTCAAAATCAATCAATTTAAGTGTTCTTAATTTAGTGCATCAGTTTTTATTAATTGTCCCCTGACACAACACACTAATATAACTTGGCAGTACTAGAGCATTTCTAGGCTGCTCTACTACCTTATAGCTGCTCTCTAGCCAGTCTACTAGATAATTTTTTGTGGAAGTTTAGCAGATTATAAAACCATAATAATCTTCAACCATAATGTTCTGAAGTGAAAACATGAAAGACTTATAATGGTGATCAATAATACGCTGATGTCCTCTAATCCCCAGAGGACAAAAGGGAGGACAGAAAAAACCTTAGTTTGACCTGAGGACCAAGGGAAGTGTGTTTATATGATACCCTCTAGTAGAACCTAAATTACTGTCAATGTTTAGGTGGCTACTGATACCTCCAAACTATGCCTAAAACACTCCTTCACAACAGATGTGATTCCCTCGCACAGTTTTGAAACCACAGTAGCTACCAACTCACAACAAAATCATAACTTTCTTTCCTGTTGTTATACCCATATGAGATTATGTGTGTAATTCATAGATTAAAAGGTATTGTACAGTACAGTGTGTGTGTGTTAAAATTTAAAATGTAAACAATATCATGACCTTGACTTTACCCTGTAAAAATACAATTAGGTATTGGGAATACAATGTACTGTATGCATGTATTTTTGTGTTTCATGCCCAATAACCCCAATGGTCATTAAAACAGTACAACTATGAATATCTCCAATGAAGGTTACAAGACGGCAACATAGAATCTTGAAAATGGGTAAATCTCTACAGGGTATCAAGGCTATGTGGCAAAAAGATAATAAAAGTAATAGCATCCTAGTGGTTAGTGCACTGCATCATAACAGAGGCTACATAACTTATATTACAATAACAAAACAAAGAGAAGTAAACAGAAGAAGAAATGAGCTACACTATGTTAGGTATCGGAAAAAAAATATAGATGCAATGAAGAACTGTACCATTACACAGGTAACAGATAAGTTTCCTGCCAAATGGATTACTGTATTGTACTATAGTAGTCTGAATTGTTTCAGTCTCAGTTAGGATGGAGTTCTTACACAGAAAAGATTCAAGTTCCATCTTCTTAACTGAAAATGTTTAACAAAGGGCTGATACAATAATAAAATAGGCTTTCATTATGGGTAAATAAAGTGACTGTTTTGAATGAGTGTAATTGTATGGAGGTGGAGCTGTTAATGTTGTAGGATTGAATGGGGGAGTGAATGTGAGTGTAGCCTATTTTATAGGGTAGTCTAGCTGTCTCTCTCTCTGTCTTTTCCGATATATTTTTTTCCCTCCTGGGTTTGAAGCTCCCTTTCCCTTGAAAACAGAGAAAAGGAGACTTGCTGATGATAATTGCTACAGAATATAATTTCTATTTAAATGCACTACAGTTTTCAATCTGCATATAACACTATTAATATATCTAACTACTCAATTTCTGATAAAATTCTAACAATCTGAAATCCATATAAAATCTTAAAACAGTAACAAAACAAAGAACATCCCTGCAACAATATTAATAATAAACCAAATAGCCCTGCATTCTTAGTCATTTAACATTACAGTATCATGCTCTACGATATCTAACACCCCGTAAGGGAAGTATTGCCTGCGGTGACGTGGGCAGTACTTTAAGGGTTATGGCGTCCCTTTGGCCCCAGCCAATCCTTTTCAGTTCTTCAACTATCCCTCCGTTCCTTTTCTTTCCTTCGTACTTGCTGTCCCACCTCTCTATCACCCCTTCCCACTGGTGAGGGCTGGTTCTATCCAGAAATGAGGAATTTGGCATCCTCTACCATACCCTGGCCTGTTCTGTCTGTCTCTCTTACTATTTCTCATTCCTTCTGGGTAGCTGACGAGATCGCCCGATTGGGTGGCACAACAAGGAAGACTACAGACAGTGGGAATGTTGGCTCGGGGGTACATACCCGTGAACCAGCAGTCCCCTCGTCTGTTGCCTTCGAAGAAACAGATCTCACTATCACCCTGACTCCCATTTGGGGGTTCGAGCATCTGCTCGGCTTCGGTCAACCAGACTCGGAACTGCTCGGCCAGACAGTCTGGGGAACTACAACAACAACAACAACAACGATATTTAACAATGAGGATGAAAGAACACCACCCTAGGCCTGTAGGACGTGCGAGGTGATAGTGACAAGGGACGGTTAGCCCAGAGGAAATATAGAGAAAAGAGAGACAGTTGAAGAATTAAAAAGGAAGTGGGTTGGGATCAAAGGGGTGCCAATACCCTTAAAGTATTGCCCACATTTTTGCAGACAATACAACACCCCCCATTCTTATTCCATGCTTTATTGCACAAATTCTCACCATCTTCTCCTAGGTCTTCTCCTTCTTCTTTGCCCCTCAAAATACCATCTACAAACATTTTCCTCTACTCTTTGGTCAAGTGATTTTCCTACACCACACCTTTCAAGGATTCCAGTTTTTCTCATCCTGCCAATTCTTTGGACTCTACACACACTTCTCAGCTTATCCTTTTCAGTTGCTCTTACTTTTGACTTCTCTTATTCATGCCAGCCATTCCAAAGTTTCACAACAGTATGATAGTGTGGGTATTAATCCTCCTTTGTGCAATTCTCTTAAAGCCACTACTGTATTATTTAACCCTCTAGTTCCAGCAAGTGCACTTTGACTAGGATATCACATTAAATGTTACCCTCCGTTATTTTTAGCCAGTAAGCATGACAAAAAAGTTCTATCACAGTGCATGACATAAAAGTTTTGTCAGAGAGCATGACATGGTTATGTTGTGTGACTAAGAATTTGGATCACAGTTACACATAATACTTCTTAGCCACTATTATCAAACTGTACTAATTTCACATAGATAAGCATCCCAGCTCATACGAACCAGTGTTGCATTACAGCAATTTGTGGGGGCAGTTTGTGGTTGTAAAAAAAAAAGAGGGCTACTCTTACCTTCAATCCATGCTAGGAAATAAGACTACAGTACTTCACTACATGAATAGAGTGCCTGTTTTGTAGCACAGATTGTAGGGCTCAGGCTTGCTCCAGCACCCCTCTCTTTAGGGAGTGCAGGTAAACCAAAAGAACTACTATATGTAACTGTACCAGGTACAGTATGTTGTACTGGAAACACTGAATTATCACAGTATCACAACCCAAATACAGGACTCACTAATATATATATATATATATATATATATATATATATATATATATATATATTGTAAGATTATTAACCTTTTTTAAAGAATAACTCTTTATATTTTCCTCTGAAAAATTTTGATATACAAACAAACAAACAAGAGATAAAGGTAGAGCACACAAAAAATATAAGACTATATACAGTAGTAGTTTGTAAAATTAGTAAAACTAAAGAAATCATCATAGCAGCTCAAATGTTAAGATAACTGTTGTGTCACTGGCAAAATGGAAGTTTGTGACTCCCCCAGAAAGAAAATATAATCTGGCTACAGCCTACTGGGCCCGGGCCCTCATAAACTAAACCACAAAACTAACTACAGTAGTACAGTACAATAGTTTGGCTTTGTAGATTAGTTTGGGGGAAGCAGTAGTCCTCCCATATGCCGAAGTACGTGTAACACTAAACAGCTTCCTGTGCTCGAGTATATTCATGCACACTGCCCCGTTCTATGTACCGCTGCTTCTTCAGGGGAGGCTCAGCATCTTTCAAATTGTCAATTGAGGTGGAAGTGTCTGGTGAACCATACCCTCCACCACCAGGGGTCACCAGTCTAAACATATCCTGAAGTGGGGAAAATGATGAAACATAAAATTATCTCATGTGAACACGATGATATTCCTCATACTGTACAATCTTTTATATAAAGGTACAAAATATTATTTGTCTATTGAGCTGTGGTAGCCAATAAGCTTTCAAAAAACAACCTATTTCAGCTTAACTTTGGTCAAAATGAAGACAAAATGAATAAGGCAATACCATTTGAAAAAAGTAACAATTATTGACAACACTTTGCTACTGAAGAAACAACATTATAACATTGTCTAATTAGGCACCTCCTCAAATTATTTTCCCATATTCATACTTATATCTTGGCTCAACCAATTTACTGAAGTTCACCAGATCATATATTTTTTCAGTAAGATGAGTATTCTTCTAGAATAAGGACTTGCTATATGAAAGATGGTGATCTGAGAACAAAGAAAGAAATTTTGTCTTCTTTCCATAATCTATTCAGACATTTCTATATCTTATGAACACTTACCCCCTTCATAACTGGAACGGATGTTTTTGAAGGAAGGCGGATAATGCGTCCACACTTTCTGATTAATATGTTGTTTCCTTTTAGACCATCTTCACCACCTAAAAAACAACAGAAGCATTCTTGAACATCTTTAGTTCAAGCATTCATTCCCTCTTTCCCCCCCTCGTTCCCCCTTCATTTATGTCTAGCAGTAAGCTACATTATTACTACCAATCAACTAGTAATAGCGACTATTAATATAATTATAATTTCTGACATGGAAAAGGAGAGTATTTATACTGGAAGCCACAAAATGTTTTTTTGGGAGATTAGAGTTTAAATTTCTCTGTGCATTTACCTTCTAGGCCATAGGGACTAAACACTCTCCTCTCAGTCAGAATGGAAAGTGTCAGAGGACGCCGGAACAGCAACTCACGAATCACACCATCACCTCCTCTGCAAGTGGTAAACAAATGTTGATATTATAGTCAATGTCAAATAAGAACAATACTTTTTAATGCAGGATACAATACATAATTTTTACTCTTACAAAATTCTTATCTCATTTCAAAGCTTTTAACTATTCATTATTTAAGGGACTAACATATCTTTGGACAACATATGCAGTTTCCATGCTAATTATGTCTAGCCATACAGGAAACTGAACACTAAATGCAAGACAAATAGTCACCATTCTTCCTCTAAAGCATTGTCTCATCTCTGCATATTGATTTTCTTTGGCAGTACAGTATATTATTATGACTGATATGTTTTCTAAAAGCAAAAGTAATAATAGACATACCTGAACTTGCCATTACCCCCAGTGTTTGGGTTGAGAGAGAACTTGTTGAGTATGACCGGGTAGCGTCTCTCTAAGATCTCTGGGTCAGTGATGCGTGTATTGGTCATGTGTACGTGAACACCACTACGTCCCGGCCAACTTGGTCCCTGCAACACCATACAAATCAAGATCATGACCCAAATTTGTCCATATTCAGTCCAAAAATTTTAACCCTATCCTTGAAAAATAAAGAGAATTAAAGCACTTCACTTCAGTAAAATTGAGTAAACTCCTCTTGATATATAAATATATAATTATTATATCTATAAATTTGCTTGTTCATGATAGATGAAGTCAATTTTACACTGATAAAGGCTTACCAGACTGACAAACAAATATATGTTGTCTGCTACAGAGTCTTCTGATGCATGAACATTTTATATACTATACCTCTTTACACAACCAGTACATACTTATATTTCTTTATATTACAATGCTAAAGATTTACAAACAAGAAAAATGTTTGTACATTACAGAACAGTGGAGAACAGTGGAAGCACTGAACAAGTTTCCACAGGAGGTAGTAGGTTTAGGAATAGCTGTGAGCTACAAACAGCAATATGAACTGATGGAGATAGGTCTAATGGATGTTATACAAAAATGTTTATGGGATAGGTAATGGCAATATCTTATGGTATGATGACTCTGTATGGATTATCCTCATCATTATCTAACCCTAAGCCAGGAGCTTCCCTTAATTTTCATGTTCATGTGTGGGTACTATATTACTGTACATGAAGGTAACTTACAGCTCCAGCACCTCCAGCGACAGTCTCATAATATCCAAACTTGTCATCTCCAAATGTGATGTTATTCATGCAACCCTGAGAGGCAGCACAGGCTTTGAAGGCACGCAGGATGACGTCCACCACACGTTGTGACGTCTGTACATTACCTCCCACTACTGCTGCATCAGGGGAAGGATTCAAGATGCTCCCAAATGGAATCTTGACTGCCACAGGCTTAAGGCAACCCTGAAAAGACATATAATAACTTGGAGATGAATAAAGATCACTCCTATGTAAATGGTGCAGTGTATACAGTACAAATATACTAACACAAGTATGGAATAAAATAAAAATATCATACTGTATTGGTACAAAAATTGTAACATCAGTACGTATATAAAAACACAGTATACTGTAAAATTAATCGTATTCTTTTATGGCACACACACACTAGAAGGTAGGATGCATCATACACTTACAAGTTACAACCGGTTCATGAAACACTTCAAATATTTTGTGCATGAGAACTGACAGGAACATAATGTTAACATGAAACAAGTGATAATATCATCAATATCTCTGGGGACATATGGTGGTGCATTGCCATCCCAACTTATGGTGTCCTCTCGTGGGCACCACTCCACTCAAGATCAACCCTTCCAGATATGACCCTATACTGTATACAAGACGAACCCTCATGATGCTATTACAAGTCCAAGTCTTGCGGCAGTACAGTAAGACCGGGAGCAAGAATGTCCTATAGACTATTCCTATTTTTCATCCTCTTGCATAGATGACATACTGACAATGTCTGATACTAACTATTAAGATAGTAGTACAGTGTTGCTTAATCAGGAGCAAATGATTCCTTCATACTATTCCAAGCAACAGGTCACCATAATTTAGTCCTGTTTCCTGGCATACTTTGGAGGAATCAGTATCCCTCTAATTCACCAACAAGAGAATCTCCCCTTAATCAAGTGAGTCTACAACACCACTGGTCAGACCAAAGCATTGAGAGACCTCCCTGTCAGTGCCACCGCTGTTCTGGACTAAGAAACAGAAAATTACTGACTCTGCTGATATAAAAACTGACCTGGTTGAGTGGTACATCATGGCCCACCATGGCTCGAAGACAATATATTATGGCTGAGACAGTGACTGCCTTGGGTGAGTTACAGTTGCCCCACACCTCTGCACCTGTCCCTCTTCATGACAAAAGAATACACATATCATAGGGTGAGGTCTACAGTACTGAAAAACAGGCTACATCTACTAAAGTTATTTGTTCTGTGGGACAGTATGGATTAAGTAATAGCCTCCAATTTGCCAACATGATCTTACACCTATTGAAAAAATTATTATAGACAATTATTAATCTCATCAATCACTTACTATAAACATATATGGATAGTCAACAACACGGATCCTCTGAACTGCAAATAATCTGTAAATTTACTTATGATCATTCAGAAATTCAGATTACATTTACCACGTTTTTTAGCACTATCTTGAGTACCACATACTACCTAGCAGAACTTAGATGTTCTTTTTTCAGTACTATGCAGTACACAACAATAGGGAGGAGGTTTGAGGGAGGTAAGAGTGGAAACAGTACTGTATCTTTCTTCAATAATTGTCCTTTACTATAAAGTATATATAATTTTGGTGGGAAACTGACACAACTCTAATAACTTTCTGTGAGCATACTGTATGTGAATGCAAGCAAAGCATTAGCATAATCAATTAGAAAGCAGATGTATAGGAGTGAATTACTTAATTGATTTATTAGTGAGTAAACCAAGTGTTGCTAAAGTAAGCTTATATTAAGGTAAGATAGTGATGCTAACTTCTAGCTGAAGCTTTGGTGCTAGCACATTGAAATAATCAAATAAATAGCTGAAAATATTAGACAAAAAAATTTTGTTAATACATAATGCTACACACTGTAAGCAGTAAAGTATTATTGCACTTATAAGAAATATGTTAGAAATCCAACTTACGTAAAATCAAACACAGCCGTGCCTTCCTTAACATTGATGTCAACTGTCAGCTCAATAGGAGATCCATCGTCCATGTGATCTACTGCATGCAACGTAGAGGCTCCTGTTTTCTTATATATATGAGAACCCACTTCCTTCAATAGATCTCGAACAGCAAGCTCAGCACTCGTCTGTATATGCCCCATATATGCCTGAACTACATCTAAGCCGTAGAAGTCTATCAGCTCATTCACAAGATGAATTCCCTGTTGCAAGATACTCTATATTAATACAAACTACCATATTGAATCACAAAATACAACATACAGTACAGTACAGTACTGTAGTCTGTGCGGTTAAGTATCACGATGCTTACAAGCTCTTACATAAAACAGCAATTCCTTGCCATTCATGAACTAATTGCAGTACAGGTATATGTTTTTCCTTGCATGTAGTAGCATGCAGTACAGTTTTCAGTGTATTAGTCATGTATTTACATATTTATTAATCCTACACAGAAGGAGTTGCATATTCTTTCACAACTTTGGACTTTGTGACACATCTCTCTGGTCTATGATCCCTCTTTGAAAGGCAAGGAATTATTGTATTGTATATGAGCAAGCAAGCTTTTGCCTTTACTTGGAACAGATTTATCAAACTGACAATACTGATTTCGAGCTACAACTAGAAAAGTTCACAACATTCCACATGCAAATACAATATACAGTATATTGATGCAGAAATTATTACAACATATTATATAAACATCCATCTAATCTGTTGGAACAACTGTAAATGAGACATGCACAGTCTAAGGTAAAGGCAATACTGTACATAACTAAGAAGCAATGAATAGGTACCTGTATCCTACCAGATATTTTAATTTCCACTTACATGTGCACAGTGGACACTCAAGTTTCAAGGAGGTCAAGTTGAGAATTAAAAGTTTCAGATTAATCCTTGAACTCCCTCCCAGCTAATACATTGCCTTTGCCGTCCCTCCAGTTTTCATGTTAACCTTTCTTCATTTTTCCATTGCATCACAGTACTGTATAGTATAATAACTATAAAACTAACTGTGAATGGTAATGTGATTATGGGTTTTTAAAATCCCATTATCTCAACACTCAAACTCAGGGTCCGCATGCTTTTCAAAGTAAAATTAAAATCCTATACAGTATTGTCTTTCTAAAACTTATTGAGCTACCAATAACATTGAATTGCTTCCCAGGCACCCTGACATCATCATGCATAGTCAGATAGAACTGTGCTTGACTAATCTACAACTAAGTTACTTTAACTATAAGTGATTTGGAAACATTTTAGGTTGTAACTGGACTAGACTTCAAACTAGTATTTTATTTTTGGATGCAATACAGTGTTGCTCACTGAAAGAGCAAAAATAGAATACATTCAACCTGGAGATTATAATCTTTTCATTGTGCATCAGGGTCCAGATGTAGAATTAAAGATAATCATAGTGCAACTCGGTGTATCACAGAATGAATTAAGCAAGGTCAAGTGCACTGATTACAGTAAGATCTTCCTTAGTAAGGTGGTTATGGTCCCTTAGTGTGAGTACAAGTGTAGTTGATAAGGCTCAATGGCAAAACAGGTTTCCTGTGTGACATCTGCCCCCCTCCAATAGTAAATGTTGTCTTAAATTTTGAATGGTACACCATAGTATTATTGATTTTATATTTTTATAATAATTATTATTATTACTCATATAGCATGTTCTCTAGCATTTTAAATTATTTTTAATAGTAATTTCAATAACTGTGGAGGTTATTTGTCCTCATAGTTGTTATGTTGTTGAAGTTCCTCAAGCTGTCTGGCCGAGCAGCTCCTGAGGAAGGCCATGGCCTGAACCGGATATTTCCCACAGTGCCCTCAGAGGGTGTATTTTGTGTTGTTGGAGTGCGGTTGTGTGCATTGCAGTTTTCCATAATGTGTTTAATAGAATGGAGTTCTATGTTGCATCCCGGGTAGGCATCCACAATGGCTCCATCCAGCTTCTTCTGAAATGTCAGAAGGGCCAGGTGGAGGCCACATCGTATCCTGGCCAGGTGTACTCTGTCCTCACGGGGAAGGGAGGATTCAGATGGGAGGATGTCAGGAGGCCATACAAGCAGCTGAGTGTTGTTCTTGAGTGTTTGGATGGATTGGTGAGTATTCGAGTATGGATATGTTTCTGTAGACTGGTTTGGGGTGAGCAGGGTGTAAGAAATGATAATACAGTACTCGTATTTGTGTATGGTATCGTGTATTGGGTGTTGCTTTGATGTTCCTTGGCATGTGTGAGTGTTTTGCCATGTAGTGTAGTGTGGGTTTGTGGAGGCTGCAGCAAGTGTTTGTGTGCCTCTCATGTCAAGATGGTCCTTGATTTTGAGGACTTTGGTTTCATGGTGTAGGTGGTCTGTAGGTGTGGTAGCTGTGTAGCCTGTGATTATCTTTAAGGCTTTATTCTGTATGGTCTGAAGGGTGTTGAGACGAATCTCAGTGAGGTTTGAGGCCCAGGCAGGGCTTGCATAATCCCTCACTGATTGGATATATTGTTTGAACACTATGGTTGTGGTTTCTATGTTGTGTCCAAATGTTGTGCTGGTAAGTGATCTGAGGGCATTAAGTTTTTGTGTGCATTTGTTTTTGATGATTGTGATATGTTGTTTGAATGACTGTCCTCATAGTGGATTACAGTATTTACATTACATTATACATATTCACCACCAATTAACAGTGTAATAGCCGAGTCAACTGTAACAAAAATAATTCTCAAAAGATAGAAAGCAGCCATGAAAATTGGGTATCCACTATTCACTTTCTTTTCATAATACTGTACAGTACCGGTATACAAGTATAACTGACAAGCAAAACATGCTTTAATATATTCTCACCTTGTTATTGGCTGCTACCTGTGCCCTGAGGTCAGACAGATTATCCTGCATATTACGGGTTCCTGATGATCCAGGAATATCACCTGGGGCCATCAGTGCTTGACACAGCTGCTCCTCCTGTCACAGTAAACAAATAAATTCTCTAACCTAAACTCATGAAAGGATCCACAAGGTGGGAAAATGAGTGGCATTAATTGGAAATTGCAACAAATTTAAACTCACCTTAAAAAAGCTAAGTCATATCCTAGAGGCAAAACAGGTTTGACTTGGCTTGGGCCCTTTTCATTTATTTCCAGCAACTTTCTGAATTCTGATAATGTAGGATTTATTACAATCTGAATGCATGTATATCAATGAACCAAGATTTCATGAACTGGATTTGTGGTGGGCAGTCAACCAAAAAGGAGATGTAGACAATTGTCGCCATCTCGAATAGAACTACAGTTAATTTTCATCTCCTTTACTTTTTTTATTACACAGGTGAGGATAATAAGCTGACCATACCTGAAACACTCCCTGATCCACAAGTTTGAAGGTAAGGAACACAGCTCCTTCCTCGTGTATGGATGTGGAGTGTGGTGGCATTGAGCCGGGTGTGATACCACCAATGTCTGCATGGTGACCCCGACTAGCAACATAGAACACAGGCTTGCCACTCGCCCTGTAACAAACAAACATTATTTTCATATTCCACACAAACTAAATAAAGCTTAAAATATGCAACTTCCATCACTTTAGAAAAGTGTATACAGTATAGAAAAATGAAACCTGAGTACAGGTAATCCTTGCCATAAACAGTTATCACATTAAGTACCATACTGAACATTGCATATCTCCATCATCATACATACAGCAGTACTCTTCTAAGTTCACTTAGAGACTGACTGTTCTATCATGTGTAATGACACATTTTACTCAAATTTTATTGTATGGCACTGGATGTTTATACCTGTAACACTAGTACCATTGGGCCAATATCTCTTACTACAAGGATCCATTATAAAAAATACATTTCATATCCAGAACCCATGCATAATTACTGATTGCTGGATTAGTACATAAAAATGCAGGTTACAGCATATCCAAACAATAATATAGAATATTTCAATATTTTTTGTACTACTGTACCAGGTAAATATATCATAATTTTGAATAACCTTATAAACACCTTATAACCTTATAAATAAAAAATTATTGATGCATTTATATGCCATGAAACTCCCTTATACATACCAAACTTACAGAAATATTTATCATATATATATAATGTACATAAAAATACAGCAATAATTTCAATTACAAAATAAAAAAATATATAGGGGAAAATTTACTATTAAAGAAATCTTTTTTTTTTTAGTGACAATGTAAAAGGGGAGTAAACAAAAGGAATTCATCATGGATGCAAGGACTTCTAGGAGAGTTTAGAATTTCAGTAGTATGACCTCTCGGAAGAAGGGAAATGGGGGCCTGATGATGATAATGTAAGTGTAGCAGGAATGGAAATACTTGGAGCACAATATTTTCATGGTTCATAGAACAATTTCTTTGAGCAATGTGGTATGAAGTGTCTTGTTTATAAAGGCATATGGAGGTGTTAAAGAACTTTTTGAGCATGGTATGGTGGGGACAATGAATGTGAGTATGGCCAATTTCACAAGCTATCATTTTTTTCAAAACACAAGATTCCCCCACTCCCCCTTTCAAAATGAATATGGGCATTCATGAAGAATCTTATTGAACTTACATTATTTATACTGTAGTATTTATAAATAGACTGACTTTAAAAAAAAAATTTATGGCCGAACCCCTCTCCCCTTCAAGAAAATGTAACTATAATTTTGATTATGATACATACAGTAATGTGTAGTATATTCATACTTATGAAAGACTGGTGTGATAACAGTAAGATCTGGTAGGTGGGATCCTCCTGCTGATGGATGGTTAGACAACAACACATCTCCATCTCTAAGGTCATTGCCCAGTGCCTGCACCTACAAGTTAACAAAAGGATTAACATGGTCATTACAAAAATCCCATCAGAATAGTAACATACAGTTGGCTTGGCAAATACATGGTTAAATGGTAGATAACTGCAGCATAAATGAGACTATACTACTATGGGGACTCAAAATACTTTATTTGATTATGGCATCAGGCCATGTCACACTTTTATCATAATTATAAAACCTAATTTTTCCCCCCACCTACCCTTTCAGTTATTAATCTGCATTACAAAATCATCAAAAATGCTACACAATATGAGTAATATTGTAATAATAAAAATAAATAACACAGTGTTGTTCCATACCAAATGTAAGTCAGTCATCACTGGGAGTGGATGGTGGGAGGAGGTGTGAGGCTTGGAGAGTGCTAGTTCAGATCAGCACAGTCCAGTTGCCCTGCCACCTCCTCCACCACCTACAATACACCTACATCACATGATAAACACTTCTTGCCATCAAAAGTGAACCTCAAAGCCTGTACCATAAGATTACTGATCACACTATAATAACTTTTTTTCTAAATTAGTATCATTGTGCACTATGGAAAATTGAACTATGAAAATGCATGTAATGGCTGAGCCGACTGTACAGTACAGTGTTATTGCTGTCACCTTCACTACAGAGACAAGTACAGATACTGGCAATAGAGTACTGGTATGCCATTATATTTACTGCATTTATTTTGTAACAAGTGGTATTGAATTTCCTTCAACAAAGTGGCCGTAGAGTCAAGAAAAATCATTACAGTATTATTGCTATTGCTATTATTTTCCATATAAGGACTGACCTGGTATTGAACTGTCTCTTGCATGGCCCCCAGATGGACAGGGATGTGAGGAGCATTGGACACAAGACCACCATCAGGACCAAACAAGGCACAAGAGAAGTCCAGCCTCTCCTTGATGTTGGTAGAGATGGAGGTTCGCTGTAAGACTCTGGGGATATTGATGTACAGAAACATTACCATTCTAGAAGTGCTTCGACCTTTAACTGAGTATGGTAAACAAAAGAAATTAATACAGTACTGTACCACACCCCCAAAAAAAAAACATAATTTTTCAGAAATGGGAACATGTGCCGTACAATATTATTTCTATCTATAACTCTATTTCTTTGCCTCTGACATCACTTAACCCACCCTTCTGTTGTATTCTTTCCTGTCATAACATTTACTTATCATTATATTATATCCAAGCAAGGAGTCTTACATATCCTGAACTTTTCTTTAACCCTTATTTCGAGGGTGTAGTAAAATTTTGACACTAGTAACAAGTCTGGAGCACCCCGGATGTAGCATTCATTCAACAGCACGGGTTATAAATTTGCGAGGTCCCTAATAATTAATTTTTTATTGGAAATACTGTGGGTGGCTGCCAGGGACTTGGCTACAGCCATCTCACCCACCACCAGTCAGTCTTATATGAACAGTGATGATAGAAGGACATATTTTCATCACTCCTCTTTTCGTGTAACTACCATATATGTATGTAAAACGACAGTGTTGAAAAATGTGATTCTGACATGTTTTATAATGAAATTAGAGTCTGAAAACTTACTTAGATATGAAAATATAGTGTAAATAGTGTAAAAGTTAATTTTGAGTTGATGTCATTCTGAGGTGGCTACCCATCCTACAGATATCACTTTAGTCTTCACAAGTACATCAAGAGACAGCTAAAGGTTTGTAATTCAATATCCAGTATCATTTATTTATGTAGCGTGAGTGGTTTACAAGCTAGTAGCTGTCAAATGTGTTGTTTACATAGTGACCACGAGTGCGGGAGAGAGGCCCAGGAAAGGGAGCTGCCGTGATAGATAATGCCCGTGGCTAAGTGGTTAATTCAAAGTGGACTCTGGGCCAACTATTTCTGGATTTGTGAGGTTCAAATATATATCAAAACAAATTTGCATTATTCACAGAACAATCCCCTACATACCTTCCCATCTGCTCTGCCAAACTCATGAACCGATGAGAAAATATGGAAAGCTGAATCTCATCAAGTTCTGACCCCATAACTTTCTTTTTTTCCTTTCCAATCTTGATTAACACATCTCCCTGGGATGTGATACTACCTGTACAACCTGGAAATATATTTAGAAATAGAATACAAACATAAACATCAATTACAGTATCACACTAAAACAAAACAAGTACAACCACAGCAAGGCAAGAGAGAAAAAATATTATTATAGAAGATCCCGGAGACAATAGCAATTGTAGGGGGGAGTATACAAGCCATGAGATTACATGGCTTTTCATAAACCCTGATTGTAACTTAGAATGGGGTTTGGGACATTTAATGGACTATGCATAATGAATCCCTTTATGAAGACAACTTGACCCAGTGGAAAATACATGGGTTAAAATAATAAACCTACATCTGTATGCAGTACTATTACCTATTACAGATGCCAAGGCAATCAGTGTAATGTATTAGTTAAATGCCATCATATATACCAGGAAAGGTAAATAAACAATCTATTCAGCCTGCACTAATGACACCATATGAAAATTATTAATGAGGCTCGGCTAAAGTTATGCATTAACAAAACAAACACCATATCATCAATGAACAGTCTGAAGAACAAACCTGGTTCAATTAAAATAGTTGATAATTTGTCCATGATAATTGCAGGTCCAGGTATAATGTGATCACAAGCTAGTGAAGACAGCAGGTACACTTTTGTATCAAGCGATCCATCCTCAAAGTATACACTTGTCACCTAAAAAGATAATAAGAAATTGAGCTGTATTCCTGGTCAAACTCAAACACTTATATGTCATCAAAGGCCAACAACACAAAATTCCCATAGACCAATACAGTATCCCCCTCAGAGGCTGCCAACCCAAGAGGTGGACAGTACAAATAATTCCTGCCTCTCATGGATAGCGAGAATCTGAGAGTGGCTTTGGTTTTTGGGTGTGTACCACCAAGTTGCCATGTGTTATCACTTATCAAAAGAGGAGAAAATCGAATGGAAACAATTTATGATTGGGTTGGCAGCCTCCGAGGGGGATGACCCCACAACCAAGATGCTGCTTCACTCCAAGTACTATGTACCCAAGCTGCATCCAAAATCCCATATGGTGAAAAAATATCTCAACCTATACAGTATGGTTGCAAGCAACCTTTGTTGAAAGAATGTAAGCAGTTAAAGTTTCACCGGACCTTAATGTATGAGAGAATTAAACTTCAACAGCATAGGTCCTTACTAGCAAAGTAACCCTAAATTTCATTTCTAACAGGAGGCAAAATACTGTCAGCAGGTTGAAGGTTACTTAATACTCTTAATTGTCCCAAGTACAAGATAACCTCAATTAAATGTATACGATGTGGTCTGCTGTCTGGCTCAGTTTGGAAGAAACAACAGCCTCCATTTCAATATCAAAATCCTATCATCCATAAGGGTTCAAAGGTATTATTTTTAGAGGATTCCAAAGGTATAATTTTTAAAGGATTCTACTTTGTTGACATCTTTTGCAATTATACCCAGTTTAAACATTAGTTAAAACCTACTTACCATTTCTTCCTGTGGTTCTTGTGTGGCTTGAGGCATAGTTTCATCAGTATCAACCATTGACTTGCCAATTCCTCTCACACGGATGTCATCTACAATAATTTCACGATTTGAAATAACAAAACCAAATTCACGCTTGTATCTGAAAAGAAAAAATTAAGGTAGCTTTAAAATCAAATATTACTGTAATTTAATATCCTAAGACATTACAATAATGTACCAAATTATTCATATGGTTTGATGCCTTATTCCCTCAGAAGCTGGCAGGACAGAGTTACAAATGAAAATGAAAGAGGGTGCAATCAGTCGTTCAAAACGTGAAAGTCTCATTGGATGTGGTTGAGGCACATTTACAGAAAGGAAGGTACTATAGTATAATATGAGATGTGCCTGAGTGGACTGGTATGGAAGAAGAGGCAGAGATAGGCTATGGGAAATTTGGTTGAGAACAAGGAAAAGAGAAGCAGGGGAGGAGTGCTGGGAGGGTTTGAGGGAGATAACATGAGAGAGATATCATTGTAGTGAGTTCATTGAGGCTCTAAGCATACCTTGGTGTGCTACAACAGTTGACTGACTGATTAATTGAAATATTGTAACACTGCATATGGTACAGTTCATGACTGTAACACAGTATGACTATTCATAAATGAAAGTATAAATAAATTTTAAATAATACTTGTACCTACCTAATAACAAATGCTTTTTCGAAGTCACCATAGGAGAGTGTACTGCAGATTGTTTCATCATTAGCAGCAGTACACATTAAAGCACAATCTGTCCCATCATAGCGGAGATTTAAATACACCTCACAACTAATACTTGTAGAGGAAAATCCTTGTTGTTTCAGAGACATAATGCACTCATTTTCTAAAGCTCTCACATGTGACTCCAAGTAGGGAAAGTTTGCTGAAAAAATTGAAAGATATCTTAGTAACCAAAAATCAGAATTGGTATATATAATTGATGAAAAAATTTGGTGACAATTATTGAGCGAGGATGTGAGAGTTGACTGGAGACCAACATAAAAAGCTGACAAACCAAAATTACACCTCACACTGTAGTCCACAATATCATGTGTACCAATAAATAAAAGAACTAACCCTTGGTATAATCAAATTTTAGGAAGACAGACTTACAGTTTTTCAATTACACCTGAACACACCCACATGGAAACTACAACAACAACACCTTCAGTATGCTTGTGTGTGGATGGGAGAAGAAGGCATGGCTTTATGAGTTAGACTGTTACTTCTCATTTACCTGGCTGATTTATCTCTTTTATTTTATTTTTCTACTATTAGCATACTGTTGCTTCTAACTCTATTTTCTTTGCACATGGTTCACATATCAGTGTATAGAGTTACTTCACAAACATCAATACATACAAATGGACCATCAAATAGATACTTTTCACTCGCCTGGTTTATAAGTCTCAACACACACACTGTCCCTTTTCACTCACCCGCCTCGTAGACTTTGGCACATGGTTCTTGAGCCTCATGCACCACATCAGCGAGGGCCATACCAAAAGCTGAGAGTATCCCGGCATACCTGTGTACCAACGCTGTCTCCATCCCCAGCGCCCGGCCCACCGCACACGCATGCTGGCCCCCGGCACCACCAAACACAGCAAGGACATGTCTGCTTGTATCATGACCCTTGGCCTGGCAAGCAGTGAATATTTTTACCATTTTTAAAAAGTATTGATAGTAGAAAGCACTGGAAATAACCCAGACACTGAGGATAGCAAGAGACAGCCGAATTCAGCATCAATTCTAAGCTCAGTAAAAGGGGAAGGTCAGTGTCCAGAAGTGCATCCGGTCTTAATAACTGCCAAAGCCCACCAAGGATGGAAGCCAAACATGGATAATGAGTAAAATAAAGTATAGTAATGTACACCAATTGTTTGGGTGTGTTATGTAAGAGTATGTTCACTGTAAGGATGAAAGGAGAAGTGTATAATAGAGTGGTAGGGGCTAAAGATATATGGTGAGAGAGACATGGGATTTTAGGTGTTTCCAATAATTATTTACAAAAACAGGGGATAACAGTACATTTAAAAATAACATTATTTAAATGAAAGATGTTGAGTAATAAGTTATTATCAGTGAATGTAATGTATGATTAGGCAAATTAATACATGAGTTTCATACAGATATAATATTTAACACTACGTTGGCATTAAGGGGATGTGGAAATAGGGCGACAGGCTTTGGGGTGGTTTAGGGGGGTGTGGGAGTAGGGGACAGGCTTGGGGGGGTTTTGGGGGGTGCGGGAGTAGGGGAACAGGCTTGGGGGGGGGGAGGTTAGGGGGGTGCAGGAATAGGGGACATGCTTTCTACCCACCCCAAGCCTGTTCCCCTATTCCCACACCCCCCACACCCCCCCCCAAACCTGTCCCCTACTACCACACCCCCTTAATGAATACTTCCATTACATATAAAGAGTAACCATAAGTTAGTAAGTTACCTGTGTGAGTGCTCTTATAGGTCGACACATGGCTTCATTGGCTACCTTGATGAACCCCATGGCAGCCTCTTCAACACTTAACTTCTTACTTTTGTGTGTCCTCCATGAATTAACCTGTAATGGAAGCTTTGTTAATCCTTAAAGTTCTAAATATACCTTGGTATACAGTTTTAATTGTAACTATATTTCACTCCAGTAGAGTATATACAGATAAAAAGCTAAACTGATGTATTTAAAGTTAATAAATGCATTTCTTACCATGGTGAGATAATCATAAAGGATGTATGGTCAAAGAGTAAATATTTAAACTAATGTCCTGTCATTCTGCTGTTATTGTAGGGTCTTACCTCTTTAGTAATTTTCCTGAAGGCTGACAATGTACTCTTTTTATCAAGAGGCTCATTTTCTTTTGGACCAAATATCTTTGGAAAGTATTGAGGGAGGAGTCGGCCCAGAGCCAAGTTAGCATCAGTCACTGCCAGTGGACCTCCTTTCTTGTAGCACACTGGACCTACACATCACGAGAAATATACATCAATAAACCATACATGCACATTAATTTATAACCAGTTATTTACCCTTCCAGTAGTGTACATAGGGTTTCTGTTTACCTGAACACACTCAAGTGTCTTGGAGTAAGCAATCAAAACCACTCTTGAGTAACTACAATTATAACTACTAATACTACTACCATGAAGCAGTCCACTCCAAATCATGCCTATGAAGCTGAATTTACTTTGGATTAAAAATTTCTAATAAATTTGGGGTTTCATTAGCCAAAGAGAGGGTAAAATTGTGCATTATCATCATCATTAATACCTGATTTTTCTTGGAGGTTCCACAGCCAGGGGTGGAACAACAAAATCAAAATACAGAAATTAGGGAAAGTAAAATAGGCCAGACTCACATTCATTCCCCCTTTCAATCCCACAGAAGCCTCAACTCTCCTATAACATCATACATGTTTTTCACCACTCTTGTATTAACAATTCTTTCCACATGCCCATACCACCACAGAACCCTTTCTTTTACACTTTGATCGAGTTATTTGCTCACATCACACCTTTCATGCAATTTAGTATTTCTCATTCAGTCAATTTTTCAGACTCTAAATACTGTACACTTCTCAGCATATCCATCTCTACTGTTCTTACTCTCAATTTCTCATATTCATGCCACTCCAAAGTTTCACATCCATATTACAGTGTGGGCATGAACACTGTCCCCATAGGGGAAGTACTGCCTGTGGTGATGTGGGCAGTACTTTAGAGTTTTGGCACCCCTTCGGTCCCAGCCAATCCTTTTCAGTACTTCAACTGTCCCTCCGTTTTTTCTATTTCCTTGGTGCTTGCTGTCCCACCTCTCTATCACCTTTTCCCACTGGTGAGGGCTGGTTCTATCCATAAATGAGGAATTTGGCATCCTCTACCACACCCTAGCCTGTTCTGTCTGGCTCTCTTTCTATTTCTCATTCCTTCTGGGTAGGCTATTGATGGGTTCGCCGACTCAGGGGTACAAGCCCGTGAGCCAGGAGTCCCCTCTTCTGTTGCCTTCGTAGAAACCGTTCTCACTATCTTCCTGGCTCCCTTTTTTGGGGACCGAGCATCTTCACGGCTACGGTCAACCGGACTCGGGACTGCTCGGCCAGATAGTCTGGGGAACTACAACAACAACAACAACAACAACACTTCTTCATGTAATCATCTAACAGCCACTGTCCTTAACCCTTTACTTCTGACCAGTGTGATATTCATTAAAGTAAGCTTTCTTGATTGGTCCTGAATTAGAGAATAAGACACACAATACTACCAGCATTGCAGCCTGTTATAGTAATGCTATAAGAACAGTAAGTGAAGAACTTGTTTTTAACTGAGATATGTAATAATTCTAGTTCCTGAATGATATTATTAATCTGGTTGACACATATAGTGCTTGTAGATAATGAGCCGTTTAGTCATGGTAGTGACTGAAATATCTGGCTGTGTAGGACAAGTGGTATTAAACATGTCACTAGCCACCAGTTGGGGTAACCTTGACTTGATAATGAAGGATATCGGACATGGGATGAGGATATTATAAGTTTGCACAATAGATTTTTCAAAGACCAATGACTAACCTGGGTGAGCCCCGGCAGACTCTGGACCAACTACAAACATCCCCGACCGGAAGAACAACCGTGACCCTCCACCAGCAGCAACAGTGTTCACATCCAGCTAACAGGGGGGAAAAATACAGTACAGTGGTTACCTCCTCTTATATCTGTCTCAAATCAAATGCTACTGTGCTACAAATCTGACAATCATTCAGCCACAAGAAAAAGATCACAAATATCCTGTTTTGGAATCCTGTAAAACTAACCATCTTATGGTGCATTATGTAATATGCAAGGTATTTTATTGTTTTACTTTGATTCTTCTTGCATAACCTTACAATAGAGATCATGAGAATAAGGCAGATAATTAAATTTACCTGTGGAGCCTGGATAGTTACACCTGCTGTTGTGCTCTCAAATACGTGCTCATACTCCCCAGCATAACGTGACACGTCAGTTGATGTTCCACCCATATCGAACCCTATCACTGGCTGACAACCCAGTTTCTTGTAGCTGGTCATAGCATACCCAACAACTCCACCTGCTGGGCCTGACAGTATTGCTCTCGACCCATTGAATCTGGAAATGGTATACTGTCAATGTGATATTAAAATAGATTACATATTTCACATACATTTGCTGATAATTTAGTGTATAAATCATACTGAGAAAAAGTTACCAAGACCAATCACTGATCCATAATCACAATCCATGAATTTACTGAACAGTATTTTGCAAATACTGATGACAAAATAAATGCAAAAGTAATATGTCACTGGAAAAGCAGAGGACAGATAGTAAGATTTGACTGAAGAACAAAGAAAGGAGAGTTACCTTAATGAAAGGAAGCGACAAACAGTAAAACATAAAGAAATGCACAGAGCACACCACAATACCTGCAAATATCAAACTAACTTGTTCATCTGTGTGAGTCCTCCATCACTCTGCATGAACAGCACGTTGACATCACGCAATTCATTCTTGAATCCGCTGGCAAACCCCTGGGCACAAAATCATAGACCATGCTGTCAAATGGGTTGACTTAATATATTAAATAAAAATTCACTCAAATATTTTAATACTATCCACATATTGCTATACTTTTTCCAGTGCAGTTTGTATGGTAAAGATTCAATGCAGAACTGCATGTGTGAGACTTAGAATAGAAGTTTTGACTGTTTTTTGTAAGTATGATCAACTAAATATTACCTTAAATAAAAGTAGCAGAAATTTAAGAATAGACAGGAAATGCAGGAAGGAATGGAAGCAACTGTAATGTATACCTACTCAGCATCTAAAAAACAAATACAGTAGCTTGCATATGGCAGCATCTTGTTAATACCTATTCCTTGGAGAACCTCAAATATTTAATCCTGTTACAGAAATTCAACTACTGTACAGTATTTATCTATCTAAAGGTCTTATGCCTTCTTCCTTCTGGGAACTCCCTCACAAGGAAGTGGCCACAGTAGAAAAGTCTCCATCATTTTCTGTTTGGATAATCTTTCCTTACTCAATATGGCCATCCTCTTCCACTCACATTTCCATCCCTCATGTACTCTTCCACCTTGTTCATTCATTTGTTTGGTCTCCCTCTTACACCAAGGCCCTCATTTTCAGTCTCATATACCTTCTGCATAAACTCCCTATATTAATTACCTTAAGATAGGTCTTGATGTGTGGAGTGAGGTAAGCATCAGAGCAAGCTGTAAAGCCACGGGGAACTGCCTTCACCATAGGAATAACTTCAGACGAGACAGAGACATGACTGAATTTAAGTTCTTGAGCAATTTCCCTAACCTTCACTTCATGAGCCTTGTACCTGATAACACACACAACAATGAACATCAGAATACATTGTACAGTACTTGACCCTAATGCATTTTAAGGGGGTGCGGGAGTAGGGGACAGACTTGGGGGGGGTTTGGGGGGTGCGGGAATAGGGGGACAGGCTTGGAGTGGGTAGAAAGCCTGTCCCCTATTCCCGCACCCCCTTGCCCCTGCCCAAGCCTGTCCTACTACTCCTGCACCACCCAAAACCCCCCCAAGCCTGTCCCCTACCTCTGCACCCCCCTAAACCCCCCCCAAGCCTGTCCCCCTATTCCTGCACCCCCTTAAAGTTGCAGTTTGATGCATTAATAAGGGGACCAAGACAATTTGGGTATAATTGAGGCTAAGTGCCAATTCCTTTAGATTCTGCCAGGAAACAACTGACCTCAGTATGAATTATTTGTTTTGTGGCATGGTTTGGGGAAAATACTTGGGAAAAATACAAGAAGAGTATAATTATTCTCTTTCCACCCTTATGCAACTCTTCTTTCTCTTTCAACTAACCAATTTGCAATAAGTATAGGTTTGTGAAGTACCATGAATAGGTATAGTTAGGGATCTGGGTAAACATGTGAGAGCTTCCCTTTGGAGTGACCTACATTGGATTTCTTTAGCTATGTTCTGCAGCTGCTTCTAATGGTTGCAAGCTTATTCTCACTCAAAATTGTTATAGGAGTAATGTAAGACAAATTTTAATCATCTGCTGTCATCACTCTCAAGTGTATTGAGACATTACTCTACTTTATCATAAAGCAATTACCTGTATAGGTCAGAGCAGTTATACGTCAGAAATTTTGCAACTAACTAACTGTAATGACAATGTCAGCTCCCTGCAAAAAACTTACATGTATGAGTGTATCAAGACAACTGCAAGTGATGTAATTCCTTTGTCCAGGATTTTCTTCAAGTCTTGGCGCAGTTTAGGCTCGTCCACCTCTTTAGTGACAAGTATTTCCTCACCAGTTATTCCTTTCTCCACCTTCCATTGGTTGTTAGTTGCCTCTGCCTGGTCGGTATCTTGGCGCGGCACAACACGCTCCCTCACCTCAACAACTTCCTCATATAGCACATCAGGGCACACAACTTTCTGAAAAAATTATTTCAACTATTATCATTCCTATATCATTTCACATTTTAATCATCATTTAAGAATTATTGAATTAACTTCCTTTAAAACACTCGCTGTTGAAGCCCATAATTTTCAAGTATTGTACTGTAGGCTCTCGACAATAACAACTTTCACAATAATGTATTCACTTAAAATACCTACAACCTCTGATACACCTGGTATATTTCCAAACCTCCACAGTGACTGTTACTGTTTTCTGAAAAAATTAATATTTGCCAGACAGTCAATCTAATTGTTAAAATCTCGGGGAAATACAACAAAAGCAACTGTTAAAAATACCTGATCAACATTTCTACCACAGCTCAAGTCTGTAGAGACACCTGAGACAAAGATAACAACTTACTTTGTTAATGATCCAGATGTTAGAAACTGTTTGCAGTACTGTATCCTAGCCTCAGGATTTCAAGAAGATGTACAACAAATGATGCATGATAGGAGTAATACAAATGACATCACTAGTCTTCTGGAGATGCAGCAAGTGATGCAGAGGAACGTGATAACAGAGAAGCTGTTACCTCTTACTAGGTGTCTGTATCAGCCTTCAAGACACTGAGAGGTATTCAATTGAAAGGGAGCAAATACAGTAACTGGATTCATAAAATCTATTTCAAGTAAGTTCCAGCTGTAGTACAACGAATGAGAGAATGCCCGGCAACAATCACTAATCACACACTTCCTTTCACACTGTCAACAAAAGTTTTCCTATAGCAGTGTTTTATTGTACTTTCTCCATCATTATGATTCTGTAAAATTACTAAATAACTGTTCTATAGTCAATACTGTAATGGTGTTTTTTAGGTACCTAACAGAGATTACTGGTGAGAGCCTATTGTATGGTACAGTATAATGTTTCCTCAACTAAATATATAATTTAGTATACTGTACTGAATTAGATGATCAGAAAAAATGTTCAAGTAAAAAAATGTCGTTGACAAGGCAATGACAATGACTGAGAAAATGGCTCATGTAGTGTCTATGGAAGCCTTACACTGCTAACAGTTATGCCTTGCCAATGATATTTTTTGTACTGTATTTCTCATACCAGTTAAGGATACTTACATGTCTGACGATAAAATGAAAAATGAGGCTGTACAGTTGTATTTAATTTTTTATAATCAACCAGAGCAGCAATAATATGACTTTATCCCTTGAGAAGAATGGCAACAATTGGATTGTACAGTACAGCCATAGCAATGAATGCACATGTAAAGATTGTTTGTATATCAGTATGTCATTGATGATACTTTAACCAGGGTACCAAGATATGAAATGTACAGTACTGTGTGCAAGGATATATCAACAATGGTACAACTACTTATGTGTGTTTACTCCCTGCTTTAAAACTGGCTTGTCCTACATCAGTGGAGGTAGTATTGCACAAGACTTGCATATGCTGCCAATAAGCCATATAAGCGTGGGAGAGATCATAATCAATACAGTATAATCTTAGAAGATGGGCAATGTATGATTACTGTAGACTTCAACCTTTATTATAATGAGCCAAACCAAAAAGTGTTCAGTCACAACACTTTACTTACCACAACAGAGTTAGGCCTTCATTAGACAGTAAATCACTTACCAACAAAGAGAACAGCGTATATAAAGCTGGCAAGGAGATGGCCTCAAGAAATAATGAAAAGAAAGAGGGTGCATTAATTTTAAGTACAATCATGACTGAGTTAGCAATTTTCAAAGGTACCGTAACATTTTAATATTAATCCACATCTACTTCAATAGACAGGTTTTCTATATCTGACAGTAAAGCTAATATTCACAGCAAGTACAGGACTAAGCTTATCACCTGAGCATTACAAATTATGAATCAGCCAACCAGATGGAACCTATTGATATCTATTGTTTATATATACTATCTGATACAAAAGAAATTACTCGTTAAGGAATTACCCTCAGTTTAAAGTGGGAATTATGTTGAATATCATAGTTGCTACTGAGTCACCTGTGCTTAATTTAACTGAAAAAAACTTGGTTCCCCATGCATGAGAATTTCAGTGTTTTATTCACTGAGAATCATGGTTCATAAGGAAGCAAGCCTAATTATTGACTTGGCTAGGGTCCCTGTTTGGGAGTATCTTATACAGTATAGCTATTAAGTTTGTTCAGTTAGTAAGGGAAGCTGTTATGACTGCACTTTTTGATAATACCAATTATCTTCAATGACTAAGCAGGAATTTCTGCTGCAGTCCTGAATAAAGTTATTAAAGTAATGTTCAGTAATTCTGAATAACTATATGAACTACCGGTATATAAATCTTCACTTTCAGCATTGTTAATAACTTAATAATTTACCAAATCAAAGATGTTTGGACGAGCCTGGTTACCAATGTGCAGGAGGTCCCTGAACCCTTCTGTTATTGCAAGAGCCATCCTCTCTCCCTTTCGTTCCAAGAGTGCATTTGTTGCAACAGTGGTTCCCATACGTATCCATCCAATATTCTTGGTGTCTATGGGTGTGGATCGAGAAATACTCTCCCCAGTTTCCTGAAAGTAACAATAACAATTAATTCAGTACTTTAGAAATAACTGTAGCCAGTACAGCCACATGTCTTCCCAAACATTATATACCATTCGATGGAAAAAAATCACACCACTAAGCCACTAACTAAAAGCCCCTAAATCTCAAATATATATCCTTTCAGACATTGGTGACTGTGGCATGGTACTGGTATGATGATTCTGTTGTTTATCTATGGAGTCTTTATACATGTACGGCACCACACCATTGTCAACACTATGGATGTTCTTGCATACGGCCCTCCTAAGGATTAACTTCATAAATAACTGAATATACTGTAATTAACTTATACAACTGAAAGGTATGCCTGCCACTAATTTTCTGCAGATACAATCTTATCATAATTAACAATGAAACCAGTAAATATTGAAAGAATTGCCGTTATTGCGTATGGTTTTTCTACCTTCATTACCCACTTATTTAGACCATTCTAAGACTATTTTCTTCTATGGCATTTCCTCCACAAATGCCCCATTTCCAAGATATATTCAAATGGGGCATTTTGAAATTAGCCTGATCTTACCTAACCTAACCTAGACCGCATCAGACTACCGGGACCTAACCTGGGCAAACTACCGGGACCTAACCGTGGTAAAGTACAGGAAATGACCGGGACAAAATACTAGGACCTAGCCGGATCTGGCAACACCCACTGCTACAAAATGGTAATTCTTTCAATAAATACCAAAATATATACTGATTAATTAACTTGGGTTGTATATTGGTTACCTAGGATTGTGTATTTTACGATGACAGAGTAAAACATAAAATATATATACTGGTTAATGAACTAGAGTTGTGTATTGGTTAACTAGGATTGTTTATTTTACGATGGCAAAGTAAAACATAAAAAATATATACTGGCTAATGAACTAGAGTTGTGTATTGATACGATGGCAAAGTAAAACATAAAATATATATACTGGTTAATGAACTAGGGTTGTGTAGTGATACGATGACAAAGTAAAACAGAAAATATATTAATTAACTAGAGTTGTGTAGTGATAAGATGACAAAGTAAAACAGAAAATATATTAATTAACTAGAGTTGTGGGTAAATATTGAATGAATTACCGTTATTGCGTACGGTTTTTCTACCTTCATTACCCACTTATTTAGACCATTCTAAGACTATTTTCTTCTATGGCATTTCCTCCTCAAATGCCCCATTTCCAAGATAGGGCATATTCAAATGGGGCATTTTGAAATTAGCCTGACCTTATCTGACCTGACCTAACCTAACCTAGACCACAGCAGACTACCGGGACCTAACCTGGGCAAACTACCGGAACCTAACCTGGGCAAACTACCGGGAAATAATCGTGATAAAGTACAATAAATGACTTGGGCAAAATACTGGGACCCAACCGGATCTGGCAACACTGCTGCAAAACGGTAATTCTTTCAATAAATACCAAGAATTCTAACTAACCATTTCCATAACCCGTCGTATGCCTTCAGTTGGAGCATCATTATAATTACTAGGATCTTCTGATAGTAACTTTAACACTCTCACTCCACCACCAGGACATTTGCTGTACACGTCGGTAAATGTCCCTCCTCTGTCTATGGCGAAACAAAACTTATTATTATTATTAGTATTATTAGTATTAGTATTCATGATTGGTTCTGTTTCTTCTTCTTCTGTTACTGATTAGTTGTGTTCTTCTTCTTCTTGTGTTACTGATTGGTTGTTTTTTTCTTCTTGTGTTACTGATTGGTTCTGTTCTTGTGTTACTGATTGGTTCTGTTCTTCTTCTTCTGTTACTGATTGGTTCTGTTCTTCTTCTCGTATTACTGATTGGGGTATATCATGGTCCTGTTCTTCTTGTTGTGTTACTGATTGGTTCTGTTCTTCTTCTCGTATTACTGATTGGTTCTGTTCTTGTTCTTGTGTTACTGATTGGTTCTGTTCTTCTTGTGTTACTGATTGGTTCTGTTCTTCTTGTTGTGTTACTGATTGGTTCTGTTCTTCTTCTTGTTACTGATTGGTTCTGTTCTTGTTGTGTTACTGATTGGTTCTGTTCTTCTTGTTGTATTACTGATTGGTTCTGTTCTTCTTCTCGTATTACTGATTGGTTCTGTTCTTCTTCTTGTTGTGTTACTGATTGGTTCTGTTCTTCTTCTCGTATTACTGATTGGTTGTGCTCTTCTCGTATTACTGATTGGTTCTGTTCTTCTTCTCGTATTACTGATTGGTTCTGTTCTTCTTCTCGTGTTACTGATTGGTTCTGTTCTTCTTCTTGTCACCGCCACCACCTGTTGGGGAACGAGTAAGAATAAGTAAATTTATAACTGGCACTGGTTGGTTCACCGGGCTGGCTCTTCCTTTTTTTTTATTTTTTTTTCGTAGATATTATATAATAAACTTGTTGCCGGGTGCAGGGTTGCCAGTCAGTTTTTCCCGCCAAATTTACTTATTAAGGGGGTGCGGGGGTAGGGGGACAGGCTTGGGGGGATTTAGGGGGGTGCGGGAGTAGGGGACAGGCTTGTAGGGGGGGGGGTTAGGGGGTGCGGGAATAGGGGACAGGCTTTCTACCCAGTACCCACCCCAAGCCTGTCCCCCTATTCCCGCACCCCCTTAACTCCAGTGTTGCAAATTTCCCAAGTTTAACATCAGAATTTCCCTTTTTACCTCAAAAATTCCCTGTTTACTCCTGAAGATTGTTGTATATATACCATCTACTAGTAATTGATATATATTTCGTCTGATAGAAGTTTCCCCATTTACTCTTAAACAATCTTAATATATGTAATATCCCCATTGGTACTTCTAATTTCCCATGTCTAGGAAAAAATTCCCCATACTTGGCAACTTTGCTCAACTCCCGCCAAAATATCCAACTATCGGCAAAATATCCCGGGGAATCTCAAGTATTATTATTTTACACTCTTGTCGCAGAGATAATGTACAAGAATTCCATATACACAACAGTAATATAATTCTAACAGAACATACTATTAATGTGACTTGGTTGAAGGGCCGTGATTTTGGCCAAAAGGTTTAACAATTCAGCCAAGAAAATACCCTAAGAAACAGCCCAATTTAGCGGGAAATAGCCACATCTGGGAATACTGCAGGTGTCGTTGTCGTCGTTGTTGTATAAAAGAATGGAGTAATGATACTACTGTTGTTAGCAAGTAAAACAACGGGTAAGGATTCAGTGATTGGCATGTATCCATGTAGGATATTATTATTTACCAAGTGTTAAAAGGGGATGGAAAGGAGATATAACACGCATGAGAGAAATAGCAAGAAAGGAGAGACAGCTGAAGAATTGAGAGGAAGTGGGTCGGGTCCGAAGGGGCGTCCAAACCCATGTAGTATGGCTAATATCTATGGGTTGCTGTAACCAAAGACCCAGTAAGCTATGTTATCTACATCATCCATATATATATATATATATATATATATATATATATATATTGTAACGTCAGGAGGTTGTTACTACTCAAGTGTGTATAGTAGACAACAGTACTTATAGGCACGGATTTATTCACAGAGTATATATAAATAACTTGTATATAAACTTACGGTATATTATATAACTTATTAGATCTATCTATTGCCAGACACTTCAATCCCCAAAGGGGGTGGCCACAAATGAATCACCTCCATGTCCTTCTGTCTTCTGTCAACTGGCGTCCCTCCTCCCACCCAACGCCACTCTCACTGGATCATAATAATTATTATATACCTCTCAACTCCATCCTTCCTGGACCTTCCACCTCACTCTCGGTCTGCCTCTTCCCCTGCGTCCCTCTACCTCACTCGTACACTTTCTTAACCAACCTCTCGCTTCCCATACACTCCACACCGAACCATCTCAAGGTGTTCCTTTTCACACACTCCAGCACATCCACATCACATCGCTCACATACTTCATCATTCGTCAGTCTATCTCTCCACGTTATTCCACACGCACTTCTCAGGTAACTCATTTCGACCCCTCTAACTCTTGATTTATGTCTCTCTGTCATCGTCCACGCTTCGCTCCCGTATGTCATTGTCGGGATTACCACACTATTATGTAACGTCTTCTTTACTTCCATACTCATCGCCCTATTCCTCGTCACTACTTTCAGCGTTCCTACAACCAACCCTCTTCTCCCGCACCACATCCTCTAAACTCCCATCTTTACTCATCACACTGCCCAAATACTTAAATGAGCTGACATTCTCCATAACCTGAACATTCAACCTCACCTCACAGCCTGTGGCTGCACCACTTTCAAAGACCACATAACTTTGCTCTTCACCACATTCACCTTCAGGTTCCTTTTCTCACACACGTCTCCAAACATATTCACCAAACCCTGCAACTCCCACTCATCGTCACTCAAGAGAACTGTATCGTTAAAGTAGAAAATCGTGTTCGACCACTTTCAGTGCACAAATAAACAAGAAACTTCTTAGTGTGTTGGTGTGTTGGTGTATGGACCTGTGGATGCTAGCTAGTGTACGGTGTGTTAATGTATAGTACATGTGTGTTTTATCATCAGAACGTTGTCTTACATAAATACAATGATGACATGGTAAAATCTGCGGCTCTGTAACATTCCTCCCAATTTCAATCGTAAGGAAAAACAAAAATATTTTCTCAACAATTTTATTTTGATTTCGTACTGTATCATGCATAAGTATACAGCGGACGGGCCCTGCCTTGTATAGTGTTCAATCTCAAATCACACACACACATACATTTATGCTACTCGTCACACATTCACACAATTCACGTTCATACATTTTCATACACAGAACATACACACATTCAAACACTTCATGCACATTCACTTTCATAGATACATACATACAAACATTGATGATTTATAGGTCACTGAGCTAACTACAAACATCTTACCACTTAAACTAACTCGATTTTATTAAACATTTACTATCCTTATTCACTGCATGGCGTGATGAAGGTATAAAGATGAGAGAGAGAGAGAGAGAGAGAGAGAGAGAGAGAGAGAGAGAGAGAGAGAGAGAGAGAGAGAGAGAGAGAGAGAGAGAGAGAGAGAGAGAGAATGTAATACACCAATACATGTGTTTCCAGTCATTGTATCAGAGAATTTGTAGAGAAATAATTTATGCATCACTATTACCCCATGTGTTCTATTAATAATAAAAACAATAATTATTATAACAATTGTAGTATTAATTAGTAGAACGCGGGTAATGCTACTCGACTCAATAAACTCATCGAGTGTTAGTCGTTCCTCAACTTCACTCGGAAGGGAAGAAAGATGCACTGCTCTCTCGTTCTTAATTAAGAGGAGAAACTCCTGAAAGGCGTCTGTATCTTCCAAATTATACCACGAAACATATCCCCTGTTAGTGACATTAAGGTGATGTGTTCCCTGGTATAGTTTGGAAGAATCAGTAACCCTTCAATAAAAGATGTTTTCCCCGTAAAGTAATGTATCACCGTAAAGTCTTGTAGAAGCACATATACATACAGTATTCGTTTTGGGTGAATTAGAGGGCTACAGATTCCTCCACACTATGCCAAAAAAAAACCAGACAACTTCAAGATAATTGCTGTAGGGTATCTTGCCTTGTTGTAGCATTGTTTGAAGGGCTACGTACACACAAGGAAAACAAAACAAAACAACAACTACCGATGAGGTCTTTGGTGAAACATCGTACCAAGATCTAGAATTCTAGATCTTGCATCGTACGTGACACCTCAGACGATGGATACTAAAACATAGCTTCTTTATTCCCGGGGCATCATGAGCTGTCCCGATCATTTACAGAACCATCACACCCCTCCTGCTCGATAGTATGTGTTTTTTTTTTATCGTATGTACAGTACACTCCAATAATTCGTGCACAACAAATGCATGACCCCTTCCAGTCTGCCGGTGTGAACGCGACTTGTGTTTGTAATTGTTTTTCTTATTATTATTATTACTATATACAAAGGAGTTTCAATTGACACTGTTCACTGGTGGAATATTCTGAACACTTGAATGTTTGTTTTCTAAATATATAATTCAGCCGACACCCCAAGCCGTACTGTATATTAAAACCATTTTAGCACACCTCACTGTAACATAATCATTTTCACTTTCTTCATCAGCTTTGGGAAGATAACAACATTTAGTCTGACAAGGATCACATATGCTTGACCAACTAAACAGAAATAAGTTGCAGATAATTCAAGTCAGTGTTAGTAAATTGATACGACTACAGTATTTGAAACATTTATACAGTATAGCCAGATCAAGAGATTACCAAGTACTCTATTGATCTTGTAGTATAGTATCAGACTGGAACCCTGGGTGACGTTTGCGACATGTCAGGTCACCAACGGCAAATCAACCCATTGAACCCAGTCTTGTTTCACGTGTATATTTAGTAGATCTTGACTCGTCCCCATGTCCATCATAATATTATAAGGTGGGGTGAGGTATGTGTTAAAAAAAAAAAAAAAAAAAAAAAAAAAAAAAAAAAAAAAAAAAAAAATTCTTAAGGGAGGTTCTCTTGTTGGTAAATAGGAAGGCTACTGATACCTCTCAACTATACCAGAAAACACACGCCCTCAATAGCACTAATAAGGGATCTGTTTCGTGGCATATTTTGGAGGAATCACAGACCTAACAAATCACCAACATGAAAATCTCCCGTTAAACTGATGCAACACACACTCCGGCTCCCCTCGTCTCATTTACGTGATTTGTTCAGTAAACGTAATGTAAAATAAAACACTCTGCACCATATATTTCCAAATTTAAGTAATTATATGATATAAATACTAATGTTGGGACCAATTCTATAGAGGCATTTATTGTTATATCTGGCAGTTGGAGGATATCGATGTATTTTAGCTACATACCAAAAAAAATAAAAAATAATAATCATAGGTGAAGAGAGACTGATGTGTATCGAGAAAAAATCCATAATATTAACGAGATGGAGTAGATAGGCTTGTATTGTAAAGACTGATAATTATATGCTGTACACAGTAGAGGGTCCTAGATTTTATACAACAGATACACTACAGTACACGAAATGAAAAGTGAGGGGAGGGGAGAGGTTGGTGCTTCCATACATACTGGCACATACCGTACATACATAACTATATATTATACATACCAGCAATATTTTTAGTGTTACTAAATAATTATCATGCATTTGGTAACTCGTGGGGAAAGTATCATGGTTCACGAAGCACTTTCAAGCTATGTATTTATAGTTCTTGTTAAAAAAGTTAAAACAATATTATGCATTTCGGAACTTTTTTTTTCTTTGATGTCGAGCTTAAAACTATCGCACTATATGTACACAATTATTCATAAGGGAGTAATTGGTTGTGGGCGAACTAGAAGGCTACTGATAGATGCTTAATTTGACGGGAGACAGGGTAACACACACACACACACACACACGTCTCTGTTTCGTGGTGCAGTATGAAGGTCTCTGTTGCCCGCCAATTCGCCGACCCGACAACACAATTAACATCCCCCACTTCATGGAACGCAACATTATATTTCCCACGCCGGCCTGTTTGTTATTCTAAATTCTTGTCTTGAAACAGTGGTGGTAATTCAGTGAGACACGTACGTACACAAACATTACAGTAGTTCAGAGTGGTAGACGTTTGGCAATACTGTTCTAATGCCGGCTGTGTTACGTGATGTTTGGGTTCCTGCCTGTCTCCTTGCCTCCCTCGTGACATCATTCAATAGGTGCGTAATCTGTTGACGAATTTGTGGGCTACCGATTCCCCTAAACTATATGCTACAAAACAGAACAGAGCCCCAACTCGTCGTGTACTGAGGTAATAATTATTAGTTTGTTTACAAAGAAAATGCAGTTAAGAGGAATCAGTAGCCTCTCACAACAGACAAACTCCCTTCAGGAGAATGAGGCGAGGTAACATGAGGTGAGATGAAGTGCAGGTATGAGTTGTGAGCGAGTGAGTGAGAGTAGAGGCTGTGTTCAGTTCCTGCCTCCTTCACTCAGTCACGTCAGCCCACTAGTTGACATTTTCCTCGTGGATCCAGTCGTGTTCCCTGCACAAGAAAACGTTACTAGTAGTAACAACAACAACAACAACAACACCAATAATTATAATACAGTAATAATAATAATACTAAATAATCTTTGTCCTAACATCTTTTCCCACTTATGGGACATACCTCTGTAACCAGTAATCAACATCTTCACTAAATAATAATAATAATAATAATAATAATAATAATAATAATAATAATAATAATAATAATAATAATAATAATAATAATAATAATATTATTATTAATATTATTATTATTATTATGGATGGAACCCCTATTTATAAGTGAAGTGCAAGAAATGTTATAGGTTAACATTTTGACGACGATAACAGTTACAATAAGATATGACTTCAAATATAGACTTTACTAAGACAGAGCCGTCATACTATAAAAAATAAAGTAAATGTTTTCACCAAAATCACTTACAGCAACACAAATTTTGCTGCCTATTACTCAAAGTGACGAGGAAAGGAAGGAAGGGAAGGGAATGAGACACGTAATGGTTGGGTTACGAGGGCTTACAACAACATAAGAACAAGTATTTCTGCCTATAACCCAAAGTGGTGAGCAAAGGAAGGAAGGAAGGAAGTGAGAGAGATTTATTTACCTTTGGACATGTAATGGTAGGTTTACGAGGAGTTGCCACTTCCCCAGCCGCACCCCTCCTGTCCCTTCCCTGGGGTATGAACCTGGGACGGCATTTGTAGTTGAAGTCCCTCTTGGCTCCGGGTTTACAGGCACTGAGGAGTGGTGCCTGGATGATGCCCCCGCCGTCACCCAGCTGCCGACGGTCCCTATGACTCAAGTAGCTGGGTAGGGACATCTCTGAGGATGAGGACAGTTGCTGGTCCTCGTCCTCGTCGTCGTCGTCGTCGCCATCGCCATCGCTATCCTCGCTCACGTCACCTTCGCCTGTAGTGTTGTTGTTATTGCTATTATTAAGGTATCATTGTTGTTATTATTATTATTAATGATATTATTATCATTATTATCATAATCAACTTTACAATGAGGGTTCATGCTGACCAGTGGTGGGTGTGGTGGTGGTAGTAGTGGTGGTGACGGTAGTGTTGGTGACCGTTTCTACAGCCTCACTCTCACTACCCTCGCTGCTGTTGGACGCGGCTGGGGGCAACACGGTGGGCACACGGAAGGGCAGCTTGGGATTCTTACGTTTCTTCTTTGTCTTGTGTCTTGTGGTGGTAGAGTTCCTGGAGGGGTTGTCGTCTGAAGTGGGTCTCTGTTTCCTCTTGCGTCCCCTCCTTCTACCCTTCTTCTTCTTGCGCCGTCGACGTCCCTTCTTCCGGCGCCTCCTGCCCCTCCTCCTGCCCTTCCGCCCCCTGGAGCCGTGTCGTCTTGCACCTCGCCCCTTGCCTCCCCTCGGACTCTGTTCCACCACTACCGGGTCGCCTGCTGATGACTGACTCACCTGCAACCCATAAACATTTATAGTAGCCATGTATTAACCTATAAGTGCTCATCTCGATGTCTGCAATATTATCGTGCATGACTAAACCACAAACGATGTTATTAAGCCAGAGTGCAGTGACAATCTCTATATTTTATGAATTATTGTTGACATCTATACATTTACCTTGACGATGGTGTGTGTATGGTGGTGGAGGGAGAGGGTGGTATTGACACTGTTGGTGGAGGTGGAGGGGGACGAGGACTGTGCTACATCTCTTTCCACACCACTACCACCACCACCACCACTATTCTTGCTACCACCTCTTCCCCTTCTTCCCCTCCCACCACCACGCCCTCTCCACCTCTTCCGCTTGTTGTTGTTGTTGTTGTTGTTGTTGTTGTGTGTGTGGTCGTCGTCACCGTCTGCGTCTTCATCATCATCGGGGGGGCTACTGGTGGGGGTCGTCGTCGTAGTAGTGGTAGTAGTAGTAGTAGTAGTGTTGCCTCGTCTGGTGCGTCGGTGCTTCTTGACTCTCCTGGGTTGTCTTATTCTCATCCTGGGTATGAAGCCACGGGCGATGGTTCTCGTGTCGATGAAGGGGACGGAAAGGTGACCAGAGGGGAGTAGGTGGGGTTGTCGTCTGCCACCCTCCCCATACACAGCCCCCACGTCGCGTTTGGTTCGCTTGACACCCTTCACCTCCAGGTCCCACGTAGTTCCATTCATGATGATGTAAGAGACCTGTGTACAAAGATTAAGATAATGTACAGAGACAAAGATCACCTATATGACTAGCCTATTATTATGTTTAGTCTATCAATGAATTAATTTATCTATTTATCTCTGGTACAATAAATCAGTATATGGACAAAGGAAAGAAGAGACGAACTAGAATAACAAAAAGAAATATAAAAATACATAAGTCAAAGGAGGAAAACAAAACGAACAAAAAGAATAAAATTAGTCGAAGGAGAAGAATAAGAACAAAAGGTAAAGAAAAGAATAACAAGAAAAGTATAATTAATTCCAAGGAGATGATAAGAACAAGAGGAAGGAAAAGAACAACTAAAATAAATCGAAGTAGAAGAATAGACTAAAGATGATGACGAGGGGGACGACAAAGACAAGCAAGTGAGTGTGATCTAACCTGACCTGGTAGTGAGTGACCTGACCTGATTGTGATGGTTGTGTGAGTGACTTGACCTGATTGTGATGGTTGTGTGAGTGACCTGACCTGATTGTGATGGTTGTGAGTGACCTGACCTGATTGTGATGGTTGTGTGAGTGACCTGACCTGATTGTGGTGGTTGTGTGAGTGACCTGACCTGATTGTGGTGGTTGTGTGAGTGACCTGACCTGATTGTGGTGGTTGTGAGTGATCTGACCTGGTAGTGAGTGACCTGACCTGATGGTGGTGGTTGTGAGTGACTTGACCTGGTAGTGAGTGACCTGATCTGATTGTGGTGGTTGAGAGTGACATGACCTGGTAGTGAGTGACCTGACCTGATGGTGGTGGTTGTGAGTGTGACCTAACCTGATCTGGTAGTAAGTGACCTGACCTGATTGTGATGGTTGTGTGAATAACCTGATCTGATAGTGAGTGACCTAACCTGGTAGTGGGTGACCTCCTGACCTGATAATGGTGGTACTTGTGGTCATGTGACGCCGGGAAGGACATCTGTTGGTACATAAAGGACCTACGAGGGCGAGACAATCCAGCCTCCATCAGTGACACACACGTTGCCTCCAACTTGTCTGTGTCGTAGCCAAACCTCTGCCCTCGCTTACACGGCTTCTCCTGTATATACACACCCGGGGGGAAAAACAACATTATTATTATCAACAACAACAACAACAACAACACCCTGGGAAAAAAAACATTATTATTATTATCAACAACAACAACAACAACAACGACCTGTATGTAGACACCCGGGGGAAAAAAACAAACATCATTATCAACAACAACAACAACAACAACACGGGGCTGCTCGGCCAGACAGCTTGAGGAACTGTATATACACACCCGGAAAAAAAAAAAACATCATTATTATCAACAACAACAACGACGACGACGACGACAGGCAACAAAAGCACCGACAGACACGAAGGTTATCTATTAATCAACCTGTCACAATTAACCACAACCACGGCAATGAATAATTTAACCAATGTATGACACTTTAAAGAAACATTATCATCATCATCATATTATTATTATACACCCGAAAATACATAATTATCAATACATAAAGTGAAATTGGACATGATTTTGGACTTTTTTCATTTTTTTCTCTTAATTTCACAAACGGGGACAGTACAAGTGTTTCTTACCATTAGTCATCATTTTCCTCAATACAGAAATATAAAAATAAGAGATGCTAAATAAGTCATTGAACTCAAACTAGATTATATTCTCTTTACCTTATAAGTCACTATTATACTCACTAAACTATTATACTCACTAAACACAAAATAAATTATAGTCTCTTCATCTCATTAAACTGGTAGAGATGTTAAATAAGTCATGAAACACAAAATAAATTATAGTCTCCTCACCTCATTGAACTGGTAGAGATGTTAAATAAGTTACTATTATACTCACTAAACACAAAATAAATTATAGTCTCCTCATCTCATTAAACTGGTAGAGATGTTAAATAAGTCATTAAACACAATATAAATTATAGTCTCCTCACCTCATTGAACTGGTAGCAAAATCCGTCCTTGCTGGGAGCGAAGGGAAGGTCGTCTGGCCAGAGTTTGCTGTTGGCTGGGCGGCATGGGTCTGGGAGGCAGGCGAGGGCTTTGGTATGACGGTCAAACTGTAACACCGAACCTTCCTCACAGTACGCCGACTCATGTAGGAAGTAACAAGAGTCTCCTGGCCCCCCGAACATCCCTGTCACCGGCACAACAAGCACGCCCACAACATCGTATTATTATTATTATTATTAATATTATTATTATTATCACTATTATTATTATATCAATAGTCAAATCAGAGTCTCAGAGCGAAGAATTTCCACTAATTTTTTACTCATACATTGACACTAATTTTCATGAGATTCAGTAACATCATAATATTTATGATAAATATTCATTTTAACTATAAGGGGGAAATGCTGAGGTTAGATATAAGTGCATAGTTGCTGACAATAGTAAGAGTGAAATAGATGCGTGGGAAATATTTTATGGGGGGAGTGGAGGGCTCCTGATTCTCCCAAGCTATATGACGAAACTGACCCCCGACTTATATACGAAGGTCATCTGTTTTGTGGCATAGCTTGGAGGAATCAGTACTCTTCTATTCCAATCCAATCCAACGAGAACATAATATGAGAGGGAAGAAGATCGCCCTGATTAAAAGGAGATCAGACAGGATATGCGTTGTTATAAGTGGCTTACTGCTCTGTCATAATCAACACAAACCACGCTGACTAGACCCTGAGGGAGTGTAGTCAAGTGTAACACGCTGACTAGACCCTGAGGGAGTGTAGTCAAGTGTAACACGCTGACTAGACCCTGAGGGAGTGTAGTCAAGTGTAACACGCTGACTAGACCCTGAGGGAGTGTAGTCAAGTGTAACACGCTGACTAGACCCTGAGGGAGTGTAGTCAAGTGTAACACGCTGACTAGACCCTGAGGGAGTGTAGTCAAGTGTAACACGCTGACTAGACCCTGAGGGAGTGTAGTCAAGTGTAACACGCTGACTAGACCCTGAGGGAGTATAGTCAAGTGTAATGTGTTGTGATGTACTGGTCATTCTTCACTCCACAGACTCTGGTATCATCATTACAATTACTATCCTCAGTTAAAAGAGGTATTACAGTGTTGGTAAATCTGGAGCAGCCGATTCCTCCAAACTATTCCAAGCAGGCCAACATTAATTTTGGTAATGTGGTCCTGTTTCTTGGCATACTTTGGAGGAATGAAGGTGCTCCAATGTACCAAAAGTGTATTACTCCCTTATAAGACATTTGACTGAAAGTATGGGTGATGTAATGTACTGTACTGGCAACATTACAAGTACCCTGGCAACATTACCAATACCCAGGCACCATTACATGTACTGTAGGCCGAATTTTTGACTGGTACTGGTGACGTAGTGTGCAGTAGTGTAATGCACTGTACTGGCGGCATTACAAGTACTGTACCCTAATACCAGGACTCATAATCTGATAGTTTAGTTTTTTTGTAATTTTCTTATATTTTTTTACCCCTGACAGCATCATACGTAACAAAATGGTTGGCACTGGTGACGTAATGTACTGTAATGCACTGTACTGTTGGCATTACAAGTACTACAGACACACAACAACACTATAAATGGTGTTAGTGTTGTAATGTAACCATGTGATAAATATACTGTACTTAACTGGCATCATTACAAATACTATTGGCACACAAAAAACCACCACTGCTGGTTCTACAGTGTGTGTGTATGTGTATGTGTGTGTGTGTGTGTGTGTGTGTGTGTGTGTGTGTGTGTGTGTGTGTGTGTGTGTGTGTGTGTGTGTGTGTGTGTGTGTGTATGTGTGTGTGTGTACTGTAATGCACTATACCTTTACACAAACAATACCAGAACTATACAACACTATGGTTACAGTGTGTTAGTATACAATAGAGTACTAACATCAACAACACAAGTACTACAAACACACAACAACAACAACACTACATTATGAAAGGTGTTGTAGTGTGTTGGTATTACAAGTCCAGTAACTACAAACACACAACAACACCAACACTAAACTACAACAACAAACACAACAACAACACTATAGTACCACAAGTGTTGTAGTGTGTTGGTATTACAAGTCCAGTACTACAATCACACAACAACAACAACAACAGTTTAAGAGGTGTTGCCGTGTGTCAAATAATGAGTGAGAGAGGAAGGTAGTAAGTAAGGCAGGGAGGGAGGGACGGGACCTCTGAGCGTCATGCCGGGTGCTGGACGACACTGACCCTCCGGACAGTCACAGACAGCGGTGCCTGACGCGGTGAGGTACAGACGTCTCTCCCCAGGGCACATCCCAGGCTCGTTGACGTCGTGGCACAGGCCATCAGCCTCCACGAACACTAGGTTGTCTGCACACAGTCGGGGTACACACTCTCCCTGCAGATGGTTCGTGAATTGGCAAATGAGACGACACCGGTTTTGTTAGTAGGTGTACACTCGTGATACATAATTTCTGACCAGAGTGTGAAGAGCAGAAAGCTTCGAATCGCCTGGTATTGCTCTTTCCCCACCCAGTACACCTATAGAGGCTGAGTTCGAATGCAGGGTGTGTGTGATGCCTGCAGTTCGTCTCTGGTCAGGGATTACGTATCACGAGTGTACCATGGCCATGAGGTGTACACTCGTGATTCGTAATTTTTGACCAGAGACGAACGGCAGGCACCACACATACATACCCTGCATTCGAACTCAGCTTCTATAGGTGTACTGGGTGGGGAAATGAGCAATGCCAGGCGATTCGAAGCTTTCTACTCCTCACACTCTGGTCAGAAATTATGTATCACGACTGTACATACTGCATATACATCCTACATAATTATTGATACTTATGAACACACTGGTGGAGCAAAAAGTATCCCTACCAAGGAATACATGGTCTGATAATAAGTGCATTCATATACAGCTTATACATTAAGATTACTCACACATGTGTAAGAATATATACACGTACACAACACTAAGATACAGTACACTCGCACCCAAAAGTTCCTTAACTCCTCCAACCAGTTACTGTATTGTTGTTACACTCTCTGTTTTAGATGTTTGAAATAATCTTAGTACACTAATCAGAAAAAAATACAATACAAATTAATTTAAAGGTTTGATGCTGGCTGGCGGAGTTAATGAACTTCTGGATAAGAGTGTACACAGTCTCCTTGCCGAGGTATGTTCGTACACATAGCTTGTCAATACTCACATGTATTTACACACGTTAAACCACACATAAATGTACGCACATATATAGAAACATGCACAGCACCATAATATACACTCTCTCTTGCTTTTTATCATTACTGTCTTATGTTCTTAATATTAATAAAATGTTTGTTTGAGGTTTAGTGGTAGTGGAAAGGGTGGTGGTGGTGGTAGTGGGTGAGGTGTTGTAGATGGTGGTCATGGTGTTACTGGTGGTGGTAGTGGTGGAGATACTAGTGGTGATGGAGGTGGTAGTGTTGTTGTTGTTGTTGTTGTTGGTGGTGGTGGTGATGATGGTAGTGGTAGTGGGTGAGGTGTTGTAGATGGTGGTCATGGTGTTAGTGGTGGTGGAGATGGTGGTAGTGGTGGTGGTAGTGTTGTTGTTGTTGGTGGTGGTAGTGTTGGTGGTGGTAATGGTGGTGGTGTTGGTAGTATTGTACACGTCACGACATTACTTTTGTGTTAGACTGTGGTCATCTTGTTTACACTATGACCATGCACTAAGGTGAACAAACAGCAGAAATGGTCAGGCGTTAACAGATGGAAACGTGAGGAGAAAACTAATGCTATATAGTGTGGTGGGAACAGTGTGAGGGAATAATGTACAGTCGCAATCCAAAATTTGTATCCAAGTCTTGTTGAAGTTTCGAATCATATGGCATACTAGTGAACCAATTACAACGCATATCTTATTTCATATATGCTTGAGTTCGCTTAATACTCGATCAGGCTATTCGAAGCAAGCCTGGATACATATTTTGGATTGCGAGTGTACAGTCACCCACACAGATCGCAGTCCATTCAGCAGTGTTAAGGGGATAGTATACGTCTAGTACATTAGAGTGCCTTGATTCCTCCAAAGTATACAACAAAACAGGAACAGATTAACAAAGATAATGGTGGCCTGTTACTTGGTATAGTTCCGAGGAATCAGTTGCTCCAGAATTACCAACACTGTACTATAACCTACCTACTCTCTTAATTAATCCAGTGTGTGTCCGGGGTTTAGCTTTTTCTCAGAATGTGTGTGTGTGTGTGTGTGTGTGTGTTTACTTACCGTCTTAGTCTCTGCATTAAGGAGTACCCAGTGTCTATAAGGGCAGGGTTTTGATGAGAGTAGTGTGGCACAGCTGTCCCTTCCCAAAGACACTTCGTCCCTTCCACACCCGTCCTCAGCCTCGTCCTCACCTGGGAAACGGTTAAAAGGTCGTCAGCCAGCTCATATACATACACACTACATATCAAACATATACACACATACATACATACACACACTATAAAATATCAAACATATTTACTTATAGATTTGGCCTGGGAAACGGTTCAGAAGTCATCAGTGAGAATAGTGAGGGAGGGTAAATGTTGCTATTGGAGTTACACGTTATACCCACAGCTTTGAAACTCGTGCATGGAGAGAAGGACTGAACAATTCTCATACTGCGTTGCCTGGAAGTGTGGGAAACTGTACGGTAAAGACACACACACACACACACACACACAGTACACACAGTCAAAATCACACACTCACGCTCTCACACACACAGTGACAAAAACACACACTCACACTCACAAAACACACACACACACAAAGACACCCCTTCCCCTCACTCACTCAGATACTCTCAAAACACACACACACACACATAGCCACCCCCTCCCCCTACATACCAGGCACAGGGGTCTCCATGGGCAGGACAGGCACGGCGAAGGCATGAGGATGGGTGACATGTACAGGGGCAGGGGGTCGAGTTGTGGTAGTAGTGGTGGTGGACGGGGGTACAGGTTTGGGTATTGGGAAGAACCATATCTTGGGTGGTAGGTCTGGCTGGCGGTGGTGGTGGTGATGTGTGTTGTGATGATGTTGTTGATGGTGGTGTTGGTGGTGGTCTGGGTAACACTGGTTGAGTTGAGCCACGCTATACGCCAGGATGATACCCGAGGCCACACCACTCAGGGAAATGAAGGAGGACCTCACTGCTTCCGTAGGGGAGGTGCACGAGACGGATGACAACAGGCGAGGGTTCGAGTCCCATAGTTTACGCACCTGTGGTTTGAATAGAGTAAAACTTTTTTTTTTTTTTAGATTGGAGTAAAAAAAATGTTTGGCTTAAAAAATTCTGATTGGAGTAAAACATGTTGAATGGATTAAAAAGTAGAGTAAAAAGTGGGGTACAAATTTTTGCTTGAAGTAGAATTGGACTAAAAACTGGAGTAAAGATAGAGTAGAGATTGTTGTAAATATTTTTCAATGTCAGATTATAATGGGAGTGAGATTTTTTCAAGACAGATGGAGATATGATTGGAGGGGATTGAGGTGGGGATTATTCCATATGAGATTATAATGGGCGTGTGTGATTGGAGTGGGAATTCCATATGAGATTATAATTATTATGGGTGGAGGTATTTTGGAAGATCTCAAAATTATCTCAGTAATGTAAAACACATCTAGATAAGTTGTACAGACTTAAGGGGGTGCGGGAATAGGGGGACAGGCTGGGGGGGGGGTTAGGGTGGTGCGGGAGTAGGGGACAGGCTTGCGGGGGGGTTTTGGGGGGTGCGGGAGTAGGGAGACAGGCTTGGGGGGGATTAGGGTGGTGCGAGAATAGGGGACAGGCTTTCTACCCACCCCAAGCCTGTCCCCCTAATCCCGCACCCCCCAAACCCCACCCCAAGCCTGTCCCCATACTCCCACACCCCCTTAAGTGTAGAATAAATCAACTACATTCAAAGGCATGCATAATGAAATGAGAAAAGAAGACAGGATATCACGGAGTTGACCCAAACCTGTGTAATTAGGTAAGTATATACACACACACACACACACACACACACACACACACACACACACAGTACACATATTATGTTACAAAATCCACATATCATTGTCTAAGCATGACACACATCTTATTAACACAATTTAAGTTGACGTACACACACCCATAATTATCTACACACACACACACACACACACACACACACACACACACACACACACACACACACACACACACACACACACACACACACACACACACACCCACACACACACACACACACACACACACACACACCCACACACACACACACACACACACACAGTATACATGTATTATATTACAAAACGAACATATCACTATCTAAGCATGACACACACTCATTAACACAGACAAGATAAATCTGCAGACACTCGAATAATTATTTGCTCACACACACACACACACACACACACACACACACACACACACACACACACACACACACACACACACGCTTTCTCTCTCTCTCTCTCTCTCTCTCTCTCTCTCTCTCTCTCTCTCTCTCTCTCTCTCTCTCTCTCTCTCTCTCTCTCTCTCTCTCTCTCTCTCTCTCTCTCTCTCTCTCTCTCTCCTTTCTAATTAATTTTTTCCCTGCAACTCACTCTCTCTCTCTCTCTCTCTCTCTCTCT